>MCJB01043255.1:11752-56197 GCA_002018475.1 Nicotiana obtusifolia
CCCCCCCCAGTTGTAAAACACACTACATTACACTGCCAGTTGAGAAGGAATTCTCTTCCTCTCTCTAGAATTGTATAGAGCTTTATCTCTAGTATATTATTATAAGTAAAAAAACTTGCAGTATCAATTTTTCAGTTTCAATAACAATCATGTTTATTTTTATATTACTCTTGCTCAAGGTTTCATTTAGATTGCACTTGCATTATGGTTGATAAGCCACCTAATTTACTTTATCGCATTTTATTTATATGGTTGGCTCTGCCAACTAATTAAATTTTACATTCTAAGTGTATCTTTTGCAGGTTTAATTATCTTATTGTTACTATTTTTTTGCTAAATATAAGTTTTATTACTAGAAGCAAACCACAAAAGTGGAGGGAAACATGAACCTTACCTCCAATACAAAAGTAAATGTACACTTAGTCATCCTAATGTGATAACTAAATATACCTAAGATATGGTAAGTTGTTAGACCTATGGTGATGTGGCAATTGTCTATTTTATATTGATAGACAATCACATGTACAAAAACAAAGTGAGCTTGATCTAGGTCAGCTATAAAAAAAGGTACATTTGTTCCTGCTTCTATTATGTGGTTTGGGGATGTGATCCCTTGTATGTGCATCTGATACCTAAAAGTAATTTCTATAGATCTCAAAAGAGTGACAAAAAAGTGCGAGCTATCTTCAAATTTTCTTTGACTTTGTAAAGAAAAGCCAAGTTGAAGATGGATATCAAAACATATCTTTTGACTGGATATCATTGTTGCTCGTGCTGTTTGCTGGGGAGTTTTCCAACTACTACTGTTGAGACTGGATGAGATATGTGCCGAGGACTGAGGTTGCTGTTGGCTGTTTGGCTCTTTGTATCTGGGAGGGATTACTGCTTGTTTTGGTGGTTGAAGTTGATGTAGCTTGCTATGTTTGCTGCTCATTCTTAAGTCAGCCATTAGATGAGTACTTGATTGTTGTTGCTCTTGTGTGGTTGCTTCTTCTGCTGGTAAGCAGCTGGCTGTGTTTCTAAGTCTTGACACTGCTGCTGATGTGATTTATGCTTGTGTATATCCTTACTCATGTGCTCCTCCTGATGGAGGTCTGTTGGTGCTACTATGTCCTGTGATGATTGCTGGGTTAATGTCTTGCTGCTGTGCTGCTAAATGAAGTCCGGTTTCCAGTATTGCAATGTGGCTGGGGATGTCCAAGATGATTGTTGTAGTTGCAACAGATTGAGCACCAAAGGTGCTAATACCACACCTTGCAACTGCAGCAATAATCTGGACCATTTCAAGCTGCTTACAGTATTGTGAAGGGTGCTTGGTTCAGTGGTGAGAAAGGTGTTTGTGTTGTTGCTATTTTGGATATTTTTTTGCTACTGATGATATGGTAACTCTCCTTGTTTTGTGTACTGACTTGGATGCTTTGTGACCCTAGGATCTTCAGAGTGTTGCTTCAGTTGATTGTCTGATAGGAGTGCTTCTTGCTCGTGTAGTTGCTGCAGGCTTTGTGATTGCTAGTCCATATTGCTGTTCTTGCTTAGCTGTATGATGACTGGGTTCCAGTGCTTTATAGCGACAAGGGATGTCCATCTTGCTGTTCATATATTGCTGCTGATATTGGTTGATTTCCTGTGTTGTATGCTATCAAGGAAGATCCATGATGATTGTTGTAGTTGCAACATATTGAGCATTTGAAATGCTAATACCACACATTGCAATTGCAGCAGTGATCTGGCCTCCTCCAAGTTATCTACAGAGTTGGGAAATATGCTGAGATCAGTGATTGTTTCCTCTGAGTTCACCTTGATGACTTTGATGACTTTTGAATCTTTGCTGATGCCGTGGCTTTTAAAATTGATGTAATTGTCCCTGAGCTTCTCATGTTGCTTTTATTTGTATGTTTGATGAGCTTGCTTACTGTAATTGGGATCCAAACTACTCTCCAAATAAGCAATGTAATGATACGTAGCTTCTTTAGTAGTAAGCTGCTCCCTCACAGTGATCATTTTATGTGATTGACTGCTGCTTGATTCCAGGATGCTGGTGGATAAAGAGGTGAGCAGGTTTTGTTGTCTGATTTCTTCTATACTGATGACCTTGATTTTGAAAGCATAATGATTGCAGGCCTGATCTTCAGCATTTCATGCAAGAAGGAACATCATGTTAGAGTGAATCCACTGCTCTAGTTTCTCCTCATTATACTTGTTGTAATGATGCTTGTGGTGGCAGCTCAGGTATAGCAGTGTGCTTGCAAAGAACAGTACACAGATTATGTAAAATCCTACAGCCACTGTCTATTCTCATCATGGCTTTCCCCTCTTGTGCAATACTTTACTAGTGTCCCCTAGTGTACCAAAGAGGTAATGTAATGACACATTGCTTCTTCAATGATAAGCAGATCCCTCACAGTGATTAACATTTCACTACTACTTGAATCTAGGGTACTGGTGGCTAGACAGGTGAGAGATCCTTCATCCACTATGTTTTCCTCATCATGGCCTCCCCTAGGCTTCTTGCTTGTGCCATGTCTTGCTTTGATCAAATAGCGTGCCTGCTAGTAAGTAGTAGGGTAAATAGATGTTGTGTTCTCGAGTTGAAACTTGATAAGTTACTGGTTGTGTGGTGTGTCACTTATTTGGTGTTGTTCCATGCCAGTCCATTTGCCAGGGATTGTTGTGACTATCTCAAGCAGTTGCTGTAAGAGTACTTGGTGCTGCATTTCCAGAGATAAAGTCAAAATTTTTCTTTCCTGCATGCAACAACAAACAAGTTAATTGATGTGGTTGATCAGTGAAGTTAACTGCTCCTGTGTTTCCTGCAAGAAAAGAGGAATAGTTAGTGTAGAGTCACTGCTCCATTCTTTCTTCACCACTGTTGTTTTGCTTTTCACCAGGTTTCTTTCCATTTGGCAGTTTTACTGCCCTTTGTTTCCTGCCACTCTTACTCTTAGTTATCGACATTGACTCCTATCACTATTGATCAGTCTTCTACCTTGTACATCCAAATCAATAAAATAGTAGCATTCCATAGGTCCATAGTCCGGAGCATCGTTTGCCAGATGGTCTGCCATTTTGTTGCCTTCTCTGAGTGTGTGTTTTACTGTTATATTGCATCTTGCCATCAATTCTTTGATCTCTGCCACCGTTTCGTCAATGGACCATGGTACTCTCCATTATCCCTTTATACATTTCAATGGCATCATTGAGTCAGTGTGGAGGTCTATGAGGAGGTGGTTATTGTGAACACAGAATCTCAAAGCCTCCAGCATTGCTTGTGCCTCAACTTCTATGTTTCTGCCTTCTTAGATTTCCTTACTGCACGCATATATGACATCTCCATTCTCATATTTCAATATGAATCCAATGGAACTTCTTCCTGGATTACCTCTGGAGGCTGCATCTGTGTTAACTTTTATCCATCCTTGATTGGGGAATTCCCAGAGTAACTTTGTGTACTTCAGAGTTGGAGTAAATTGTTCCAGCATGGTGATTATGTCTGGCCATTTATGAGGGATGTTGTCTATACCTGGCTTTCTGAATTTGATGAATAGCTGAAGAGTAGAAGTAATCTGGTAGATTACTTTACTGATAGTGACTGCATCTCCATGTTTATAGCTATTTCTTCTCTTTCACAACTCCCATACAATCACCGAAGGTAAGGCCTGCAGTATTGGTTTCAATCGATTGATAATATCAGCAGTCCAACATTTGGTCACTGCTTGGTGCAGTGTGATTCCCTCCATGCCAATTCCTGCATTACCAAGGAAATACCCCCCACACTTTGTTTGCAGCATATGATGTGAAGAAAAGATGCTGTCTTGTTTCTTCTTGTGGCTCTTTACAGCACCAGCATTTAGAGGCCATGTGGGAGCCCAGTTTTTTGAAGAAGTCATCAAGTGGTGTTCTGTTTCTCCAAAATCTCCACATGAAGAAAGCAACCTTGAATGGTAGTCCTTTCACCCAAATGTTCGTGTATGTATTGTAAGGATGCTGGCTCTTTCTCAAGTATTCCGAAGCAGATTAACAGTGAAGTCACCTCAGGATTCTGTCATCCATACTAGTTTATCAAGTGCATCAGTGGAGGCTGGTGGTTTAATGTTTTCCGGTATATGTGCAGCAAGTTTAATTGGCAGTATCTCTCTGATCTTCTCCTCATCCCAGTGACCTTCATACACCACATCCTGAATGTTTTGTATAGTTTCATCACATAGAAAATCAGGCTGCGTGAGAAAATATAAAGCTCCTAGTCCAGTCCAGTTTTCAAACCAGAATAAAGAAGATCCCATCTTAGGTTGCAGATAGATTTGGTGTTCTATGATGTTTCTAAAGTCAATCATTTTCCTCCATATGTGAGATCCACCTCTCTATGGTTCTATTATAGGATTGAGTTGTTTGCAGTACTTTTTGCTCATAAATGCACTCCATATACTTGGTTTTGTTCTAAAGTTCCACCATAGCTTGCAAAACAATGCTGTAGACATGTCATGTAGAGATCTGAACCCTGTACCACTTTCCTCACATGGCAAGCATAAGGTGCTCCAGGATGCCCAGGGCCTGCTTGGGTTTCCCACAGAGTTACACCAGAAGAATTGTGCAATTATCTTGTGTAGCTTATTGATAACACAGGCTGGAGGGTTTACTGCAGATAGGAGGTGTATAGGCATGCTTTGTAACACATGTGTAATAAGCATTGACCTTCCCCCTATGGAGAGTAGTTTCCCTTTCCAGTTTGGCAGCTTATCCATCACCTTTTGTATGAGACCTTGGTAGTAATCCATCCTCCTCCTCATGTAGAAGACTGGACATCCAAGGTAAGCAAAAGGGAAGTCTTGCCTCAGTATTCCTGTGATTCTTTGCACTTTTTCAATTACCTGTGTTAAGGTGGAATGATGCGTATAGGCAGTAGACTTGTCCTTGTTTATCAGTTGGCCTAAAGCATTTTCATAGTCAGTCAACACTTCCATTATCAGCTATAGTGAACTGGCATCTGATGAGGAAAAGATGATGGTATCATCAGCATATTCTAAGTGGTTTATCTTGGGGCTCCATTTAGGCAATCCAAATCCACAGAAATACAGATTGGAGTGTAGAGCATCGAGTCCTCTAGACATAGCCTCCGGTGCCAGTAGAAAGAGGGTAGGTGATAGAGGGTCACCGTGCTTGACTCCACTTGTGGATTTAAAGAAACCATGTAGCTCTCCATTGATCAGTACAGAGTACCAATTGTTTGCCACAATCCCATGTATCATGCCAATGAATCTCTCCTCAAATCCCATCTTCCTCAGAACCTTTGTCATGTAGAGCCATGACTATCATATGCTTTTGTCAAGTCCAGTTTGAGTACCACATTTGGACCTACTTTAGTTCTCAAACGAATGTCTGTTATAATTTCTTGAGTTAACAACACATTTTTCACTATGCTTCTTCCTTTTACAAAACCAACTTGTTCTTCAGAGATTAGCTTTGGTAAGATCTTTACCATTATGTCATGAATCACTCTAGAGAAGATTTTATTGCTAAAGTTGCTGAGACTAATTGGTCTCATATCTGAAAAGGTCAGACCTCCTTCTTTTTTGGCAGTAGCACCAGGTTTGTGTGTGTTATACTCTTGGCATAAGTATGTCCATTGAAGACTGCTTTCACCATATCCAGTATGTCATTCTCAATTATGTCCCAGCATGACTGGTATAAACTCTCAGTGAAACCATCAGGTCCACCAGCACTTTCTGCGTTAAGTCCAAACACTGCTTGCTTGATTTCCTCCTTTATTGGTTGCTGCATTAGTAGAGCATTAACTATGGGCCAATGTAGGAACATGGTCCAGTATTCTAAATGTTGTAGGGATGGTTTCTTCATGGAACTGAGCTTTGAAATAGTTAACTTCTTCCTCTGCTATTTCTTCATTCTCTTCTAACCATGTTCCCTGATATTCCTGTATTCTCTTCAACTGTAACCTCTTTCTTCTGCCATTCACCTGTGCATGAAAGAACTTTGTGTTTCTATCTCCATCTGTGAACCATGTCATACTAGATATTTGCTTGCAGAATTCCTCCTCTAAGGTCAAATATCTAATCAAGTCAGCCTGTACCCTTTCCAATCTTGTTCTGTTCTGGGCAGTAGGTTGTAGTTCAAATTGTGCTTCATCCACTTTGACCACTTCCTCCAAGATTGCTATCTTTTGAAAGATGTCTCCATATGTTGCTCATGTTTATAGGGCTCTTTTCAACTTCTTCAATTTGTGATTAAATAGCAGAAAAAGATCCCCTATAAAGTCTGCTTTCTAGTGTTCCTTTACAACATCTTTGAAAGAATGGTACTTTATCCGGAAATTGAGAAATCTGAGAACTTTCTTTGTAGGTGTAGCATTTTGGTTACATGTTAGTAGCATGGGATAGTGATCTAATCCTATCTTTGGCAAATGAGTGACATCCAATTGTGGCAACCACTGTTGGAGTGCACAGTTAGCTAGGCATCTGTCCATCCTTTTGAATATGCAATCTTCCTCTGCTCTCCCATTCCGCCATGTGTATATGCTTCCCTTAAGGCCAAGTTCAGAGAGATTGTAGGTGTTGATGCAGTGTCTAAATCTTTAACTTTCTGCATAGGTTCCATGATCCCAATGAATTGAAAGTGGTGCTGTCTGTGCATATTGATCAGTCTCTCAAAGGCTTGCTGAGTGTTGACTGACCTTATTTTCCACATGATTCCATTCATGATTGAGTGTGGGATTTAGATTGGATCCTCCTGGTTTGGACCCCTGAAACTGCACTTTGATTGTCCTTGACCTGCTTTTTCTTGCCCCTTTTGGCTGATTTTCCTGCATCCATAAACTCTGGTGATATATCTACTTGTCTTACCACATTGATGAGGTTTTGAGTGGTAGATTCCTCATCAAGATCCCTTCCTGTTTCTCTTGGATGCTCTTCCTTTTCAGTAGCTCCTCTGTGTTCTGTCAATTATGTATTGGTGTCTGGTTGGATTAGTCCTATGGTCTTTGTTATGTGACTCGGCTGTCCTTTGTTGGCAGTGTCCTCATGTGAGGTAGTAGCTACCTCCCCATTGTGCTGTGTAATCCTGCCTTCATCAGGTGGATTGATCATTTTCCCTATGAGCTTTCTGCTCTCAATTAGCCTATCTATGGATTGACTATAAGCTTCCTTTCCTCCAGAGGTCTAACCAGCAGGACTAATGAGCTTTGGCTTTGTAAGAATGCTGGGCAGACTCACTTCCAATATTGTGATCTCATTGTTGGCTATTGAAACATCCTTATCATTATTCTTGATTCGAGGGTCTTCCATTTTGCCTTGTTTCTTTGCCTTGCCATTTACACTTTGTACATTTAGTTTTTCTTCCTCATCAGTTGAATTTTCATCACTTCCTATGCCATCTGGTATTGCTTCTTTCTTCTGATCCTTCTTCTACTTGCTCACTCCATAGCTTGTCGTCACTGAGTTGAATTCTCTCAGTCTCATTTAGCTCAGGTATCAGAATCTCTTGGCATGATTAGTTTGTTGTGACATTGTTGACAAAAGCTCTGTTGACCCATGTCTTGTTGATTTTTTTATTTCAGTAGCTAGTGCTTTGTCTCCACTTCCAGTTCCCTCTGCTTGTGTCTTAGTAATCTGTAGTGGCTTGCTAGTACCTACAATTGAAGTTAACTGTGCTGCCATTGAGGCATGTGTACTTCCTCCCGCTGCTTCTTCAACTACAATCAGTTGATTGTCTTTATTAGCTCTGCTCAGCTAAATTTCTAGTACTGCAAACTTGTTATTTGTCTAGACTTTCTGCATATCTGTGTTAGCTGGCTTTAATGCCAATCTACCTTTGGATTGATCTGCTATTTATTTGTCTTTGCTTTGAGCTCAATTGACCTCCTTCCATTGTAAACCAGTGTTGCCAACTACTTTACCACTTAATAGGATCATCAGAGGTGCAGCTTCTTTTGCCTTTTTCTTAAATTTCTGCTTCTCACCAGAATTTTCATTCAGCAATTCAGGATGAAGCTTTGAAACATTGTAACATGTCATGGCCCTGCAGCTTGCACTGTTTGCAGTATTTGGGTATGAAATCATACTGAACTTTAACCCATTCAGTTCTTGTGCTCCCCGTAGCTTCATTCTCAATATCCATACGAACTTTCTTTGGTAATTCATTTAACAAATCAACTAATACCTTGACTTTTGCATAGATTGGACGGGTTTTGTTGATTGTTGCCATATCTACATGCAATGGCTTTCAAACTGTTGAGGCTAAAGAAAAGAGACATTCTTTAACAAAGTAAGTTGGCAGCAGATTAGGAAATGAAATCCAAGCCATTACTTTGGATGTTTCTTCTCCTTCTTTGAATTTGGCATCATAGATCAGTGTCCTCATATGATACTCGTATCCATCTTTTGCTTTCAGATAGTATACTGCCTTCAATGTAAAATTGATGAAGTCTTGCCATAGTGTCAATCGAATTAGCACATGCCTATCTCTAAGCAATCCAATGTTACAATCACCCATAATTCCACACTGCGCATGAATTAATCTATGCAGCTCTTGAATATCAGGCCATCCATGGGAGAACTTACCAATTAACGCATATTGAAGACCTTCAATTATGTTTATTTGATCAATTTCGGCCTCTGTAAACTTGTCAAAAGGCGGAACTTGCAAGAATGTTACTCACTGTTGGGGGCGAGTTTAAATTCGAAGGTCTGAGGAGACGACTTTAATATAGGCATTTTTTGATTGGTTATAGTTGTGGTGGGAGGTTGGGAAGTGAGAGGAGGAGGTTCGCCAGCCAGCGGAGCACCGGCCGGCGTCGCCAAGGCTGTTCACGATGAGCTTCTCGATCTCGTCGCCTCTCTCTCTCTCAATCGCCATAGTCTCTCTCTCTATTGAGCCTTCCTCAATAATGGATTGTAATATATGATAAAGGGAAACACATCTTAATGTTACTTGCTTTCCATCCTTACATTTATAAATTTTTCCCTTTATCTTTTAGGGGCTTCACTTCCGGTCCACTTGTTAACAGAGCCATGCGGGGAAGTAAGGATTGTTATTCTTCTTTTTAAGTTGCTTTTATGTGGTATTGATTGATCAAACTTATATCTATAAATATATGAATTTTATAATATATCTTTCTTAAATCTTATACTCTTTTAAAAAGATCTCTTAAGGTTAGCATTGTGATCCTTCTGGATCTGCATTGTAAGCAGTTTTTCTGAGAAAAGTGGATATGATAATTCTCAGTTGGCTTGCAGATGGTTATTTTTAACCTTAGAGTCATCCTAAAGAACAACTTCATAAGAAATAATTAGATTTAATTATTATATACAAGAGAAGACATGTATCCATGGATTTGAATTTTTTTTTTTTGTTAAATATTGTTTTTCATTACTAGAAACAAAATACATAAGTGGAGGGGGACATAGACCTTATCTCCAAACGGGAAATACATGTACTTATAGTCATCCTAAAGTGTTGACTAATAGTACGTAGGTAATAATATGAAGTTAGACTTATGGTGATATGACGACTGTCCATATTGTAATAGACAGTTGTATGTACAAATTTTCCAAGGTCAGCTATACAAAAAAGTTCATATGTTCCTATTATGTCCAGGTGGATGAGAGATGTGATCTCTTCTATATACTTCTGACAGTTCTCAATGTTGTCAGGATTTTGCAAAAAAGTAGCAAAGGAGCGCGAGTTATCTTCAATTTTGCTTTGACCCCTAGGACAGGGAAAGCCAAGTTGAAGATATTTGTCCATGTGTATCTTGTGACTGCCTAGTTGTGTTGATGATATTGTTGGCTGTGCTGTTTTGTGGCTGCTAATGTTGATGCTGCTGCTGGTGTGTGTTGACTGTTAAGATTGCTTTTCTGTGTTGGAGTCAGTGATGCTGAGGGTGAACAGATGTGAGTGAAGTGCTTGCAGTTGGTCTGTCTTTCTATGCTTGTTGGTTCCTTTATCTTCTTCCGAGTGTGCCTTTTGATCTGTGAGTGAATTTGAGTTTCTCTGTGTTGTTGGCTGGTCTTCTTCAAGGCTTCTAGTGTTGGTGCTGAGTCTGTTCTGATCTGGAGATTGAGATTGTTGCTGAGTGTTGCTTTTGATGTTCAATTCTTGTGATATTGTTCTTCTTTGCTTGCTGCGTTTACTTACACCTCTGTGGTGTTGTTGGCACTCCTGTTTTCTTTTCCTTTTCCTTTTCTGATTGTGGTATGGAGGGAGTGTTGCTATGTGTTGTATGCTGAGTCTGTTGCTCCTGTACTGTCCTGTTGTTGTGCTGCTGATTAGATGTGTGGTGTGAGGGTTTGAGATAAGGTCTTCTAGAAGTTTGTTTTGCTGATGAAGTTGTATCAGGTAAATATGTGGTCTTTGCTGCTTGTCTGTTAGGTGAGCTTGTCTATGGTATGGCTGCTGCTGGTTTGATGATTTCTTGTTCCCATTGCTGTTCCAATGTGACTGTGTGCTGGTATGGTTCAAGTGATGTGTGGTGACTGGGAAGTTCCATGATAATTGTTGTAAATGCAAGAGATTGAGTACTGAGAGTACTTATACCACACCTTGCATTTGCATCAATAATCTGGACCTTAACTAGCCTTCTACACTGTTGAAGGTGCTGTTGAGTTCAAAGAGTGTATGCTGCTATTAGTGTTTGTGAGAGCTTGGGGTTTGTCTTGACTGGTGCATTTGATGAATAAGAGTGAAGCTGCTAAATTTCTTCTTTGAGCATCTGTGGTGATCTGTTTTAGGGGTGTCTTGTTTGAGTTTGTTGGACATTGCATTAGCAGTGTTGTGCTGTCTTCTGAGCTAAGCCATGATGAGTATGAAACCAAGCTGCTTATGTGTGTTATTCTGCTGCTGCTGTGCTTTTTGTTGATGTTGCACTGATATGCTCCTGCTTTCCATTCCCGCAATCAACGGGAATCTACTTGAATCTTGCTGCTGCTGATGCTGTGTGGTTACTGATTTTTTGTTTTGTCTGTGCTGCCACTATCCTTTCTTTACTTTGGCTGGCATGGTTTAAGCAAGAAGCAAGTGGCTAGTTATCTGCTGGTACTTCTGGCATTGTTATGCTCCTACTTTGTTGATTTTTCTATGCTGCACTTCCTCTTTCTTGCTAACAGAAAACCAGTTGATGTAACCTGCAAAAGAATGAAGCTTGTTAGTGCGAGACTAGCTTTTTGAGTGAGACATGGGGCCTAGCTGCTTGTGTTTGCAGCTGCTGTGATCTTATTTTGCTATGTTGCGTGTGTTGCACTGATAAGCTGGTCTCCACAGCATTCTTAACAGCAGAACTAGAAAAACTTTAGTAGTCTCCCTCTTCTACATTATTTCCTCAGCTGCAAACTGATCACCCCTGTGGTTTCTTGCTTTAATATTTGTGTATGCTGCATATTTCCTTGAGTGTGTCCTGCTGTGCTGTTGCTTCTCTGATTTTTTTGTGTTGCATCTCTCCTTTCCTGCTAAGACTGCAATAGTGATTACAGTAGACTAGTGTGTTGGAGCTACTGGCACTGCTGTGCTACTGATTTTCTGAATTTTCTGTGCTGCACATCCTCATGCCTGCTGATCATCAGTAAGGCAGCTAGTGTATCTCTGATGTTTAGTAGCAAGAGCATATTTCGTTTCCTTGCTTTGATCAGGATGTGTGTCTGCAGGTTTGGCAGGATTAGCAATAGTGTTGGCATTGGTCTGGTGGGCTACTGGTGTGCTCCTGCTTTGCTGTTTTTCCTGTGCTGCACATCCTCCTTCCTGCTAACAAGGAAGCCAGTTGAGGTTGCCTGCAAAGAAGAGAAGCTTGTTAGTGTGTGTCTGACTTCTGGAGTGAACCATGGGACTAAGTTGTGTGTGTGTTTTCTTTTGCTGCTGTTGTGATCTTGCTGTGACCAAAGCTTTCTTAATAACAGAAACAGAATTCTCCTTCATCTCGATTGATTCCTCTACTGCAAATTGCTTCTCTTCACCCTTGTAGTTTCCTGCTGTACTGTTTGTATGTGGCAGTAGACAAAAGAGCTGCTGGTGCTGCTGGCACAACTGTGCCATCACTTTTTTGATTTTTCCCGTGTTGCACACTCCCAATCCTGCTAGTTGCTTGCGTTTGCAGCTGCTGTAAGAGCTTTGCTATTTTGTTTGTGTTGCACTAATAAGCTGGTGCCCACAGCATACTTAGCAGCAGAACTAGAAAATCTTTAGTAATCTCCCTCTTCTCCATTGATTCCTCAGCTGCAAACTGCTTCTTTTCACCCCTGTGGTTTCCTGTTTTAATGTTTGTTTGTGCTACATTTTTCCTTGAGTGTGTCCTGTTGTGGTGTTGCTTCTCTGATTTTTCTATGTTGCATCTCCCCTTTCCTGCTAAGAACTGCAATAGTGATGAAAATATACTTATGCGTTGGAGCTGCTGGCACTGCTGTGCTATCAATTTTTTGATTTTTCTGTGCTGCACATTCTCATGCCTGCTGATCATCAGTAAGGCAGCTAGTGTATCTCTGCTGTTTGGTAGCAGGAGCATATTTCTTTTCCTTGCATTGATCAGGATGTATGTTTGCATGTTTGGCAGGATTAGCAATAGTGTTGGCATTGGTCTGGTGGGCTGCTGGTGCGCTCCTGCTTTGCTGTTTTTCCTGTGCTGCACATCCTCCTTCCTGCTAACAGGAAGCCAGTTGGGGTAACCGGCAAAGAAGTGATGCTTCTTAGTGTGTGTCTGACTTCTAGAGTGAGGCATGGGATTAAGCTCTGTGTGTGATTTCTTTTGCTGCTGCTGCGATTTTCCTGTGACCATAACTTTCTTAATAGCAGAAACATAATTATCCCTCATCTCAATTGATTCTTCTGCTGCAAGTTGCTTCTCTTCACCCTTGTAGTTTCCTGCTGTACTATTTGTATGTGGTAGTAGACAAATGAGCTGGTGGTGCTTGTGGCACGTCTGTGCCATCAGTTTTCTGATTTTTTCTGCATTTCACACTCCCAATCCTATTAGCATCAGAGGGAGTGATAGCAGCAGATTAGTATGTTGGTGCTGCTGGCACTATTATGCTGTTGGTTTTCTGACTTTTTTATGCTTCACCTCCTCATTCTTGCTAATCATTAGTAAAGCAGCTAATTTATCTTTGCTATTTGATCTGTGGTGCATGTTTCTTTTCCTTGATTTGGTCAATAAGTGTGCCTGCAGGTTTGGCAAGCTTAGTAAGAGTGTTGACAATAGACAGTGGGCTACTGCTGCAAGTCTAGTGGGCTGCTGGTGTTGGTACTGCTACGCTCTTGCTTTGCAGGCTGTTCTATGCTGCTAGAGCTGCTGGTACTGGTCTTTTCTTGCTTTGTTTATTTTCCTGTATTGCACCTCTTCTTTCCTGCTAACAACAGAAACACTTTAGAGTAACCTGCAAAAAGAATTAGATTTATAGTGTGAGACCAATGTCTTAGCCTTCTCTGTTCTTCCTTGAGCTCATTATTGTGTGCTTGACTTGCTGTGATCAGGCACTGTGTCCTGTTTGTTATTTTTCTACCTTCACTCTTATGTATGGGCATTGTAGTTTATCGTTATTTAGTATCCTTCTGCCCTGTGTGTCTAGCTACCAGAAGTTATAGCACTCAATTCTCCCAAATTCCAGTGCATAATTTGCTAGATGATCAGGTAGCTTATTTCCTTCCCTATGTGTGTGTGTTACTTTGAGTGTAAGAGCTTATTTTAGTTTGAATATCTCATCCACTTGATCAATTATGCACCAAGGTGGTTTCCAAGTGCCATTGATGATGTTGTTTAATAGCATTGAATCTATTTGTAGCCATATGTGGGAATATCCTTGTGATCTGTAGAAATTTAAAGCTTCCACAATGGTTGTTGCTTCTGCAACTGTGTTTGTTCCTTCTGGGATTTCTGTGCCAAGTACATATATTATCTCCCCTGCCTCATTTCTCACACAGTAGCCTATTTGAGCTTTTTCCTAGGTTTCCTTTTGGTGCTCCATCAGTGTTGACTTTTATCCATCCTTGCATGGGGAATTCTCAAATGACTTTATTGAATTTTAGCCTTGGCGTGTAGTTTTCAGCATGTGTAGAACGTCTTGCCATTTGTGAGGGACATTGATTTCTGGTTTTCTAAATTTAACTAGTGCTTGTAATGCTGTGGAGATTTGATAGATAACTCTGCCAGTTGAAATTGTTTCTCCATGCTTACAACTATTCCTTCTTTTCCAAAGTTCCCATACAATGTAGGAAGGAACAGCCTGCAGCACCGGTTTAAGTCTGTGAACTATTTGTTTTAGTCCAACATTTGGTTATTGCTTGATGGAAGGATAGTCCCTCGAGTGTTATTATTGCTTTTTGTAGGAAATATTTCCATACCCTGATTGTAGCATTGGAGGTAAAGAAAAGATGCACCAAGGTTTCTTCCTTTGGTTCAGTGCAACACCAACATCTTGAAGGCAGTTGGTATCCCAATCTTTTCATGAAATAATCTAGAGGCAATTTTGCTTTCCAGACTCTCCACATGAAGAAAGCAATCTTGAAGGGAAGACCTTCAACCCAGATCATCTTGTATGCTCTTTTTGGTTCATCTCTTCTTTTGAGGTATTCCTAGGCAGATTTGACAGTGAAATGTCCCTGATTTTGTAGCATCCAATATGGGATATCTAGAGTGTCACCCCTGTTTGGAGGCTTTATTAATGTCACTATGTGTTTTGCAAAGTCATGTGGCAAAGCCTCTGAGAGTTTTTGTACATTCCAGATATCATCTTGCAGGACGTCATTCACATTATGTATTGATTCATCAATTGGGAAGTCTGCTGGTACTAGGAACTATAGTGCTCCCAGTCCAATTTAATTAACATACCAGAAGTGTGAGGATCCCATTCTTGTGTGGCAGCTGATTTGATGTTCTACGATCTCTCTGCATTCTAGCATCTTCTGCCATGCTTGTGATCCTCTTTTCCATGGAACAGTTTCTGCATTAGGCTTTTTGCAGTATTTTTGACACATGTATGCGCTCCAGAGGCTACGCTTGGTTCTTAAATTCCACCATAATTTACAAAAAAGGGCTTTGGACATGTCATGTAATGATCGAAAGCCAGCTCCCGATGCATAGGTTATTCCAGGAGGACCAGTGTCTGCTGTTTCCTCCCACTGTGCTACTCTAGATGAATTGTGCAAAGAGCTTGTGGAGGTTGTTTATTACCTACTTTGGAGGATTTACAGCTGATAGTAGGTTTACCGGCATGCTTTGGAGTACATGTTTTATCAATAGTGCTCTGCCTCCAATTGAGAGTAATTTGCCTTTCCAAGATTGTAATCTATCTTGCTCCTTGTTGACTATGTTATGGTAGTAGATTATCCTTCTTCTGGAGTAGAAAATGGGGCAGCCTAGATATGTGAATGGATAGTCCTGCCTTCCAATGCCTGTAATTCTTTCTACCTTTGCAATTACTTCAGTGTTGGCCTAGTGATGCATATATATAGCAGACTTGCTTTTGTTGATTAGCTGCCCTGATGCTGCTTCATATGCATATAGGACCTCCATTATCAGTTTTAAGGAGATGGCATCAGGAGATGAGAAGATGATCATGTCATCTGCATATGACAGATGATTGATCTTTGGGCTCCATTTGGGCAGCCCAAAGCCACAAAAGTAGAGATTTTGGTGTTGTGCATTTAATCCCCTTGAAAGGGCTTCTGCAGCCAGGATGAACAGAGTGGGTGATAGTGGATCACCTTGTTTAACTCCTCTTGTCGATTTGAAGAATCCATGTGATTGACCATTGATGAGAACTGAATACCAGTTATTCCCGATGATGTCGAAGACCAGGTCAATGAAAGCTTCACAGAATCCCATCTTCCTTAGCATTTTTGTCATAAATAGCCAGGATAGTCGATCAAAAGCTTGGGTCATGTTTAGCTTAATGACCACATTTGGCCCTGCTCTTGTTCTTAAACCGATGTCTGTGATGACTTCCTGTGCTAAAAGGACATTTTCTACTATTGTTCTGCCCTTTACAAATCTTGCTTGTTCTTGAGAGATGAGAGAAGGCAGTATTGCAATCATCCTTTCATGTATGACTCGCGAGAAGATTTTGTTGATGAAATTGCTAAGACTTTTGGGCCTCATGTCAAAAAAAATCACTATCTCTTTCTTCTTGGGAAGTAGGACCAAATTTGTGTGAGTTACACATTTTGGTAGTTGTCTTCTTGAGAAGAAAGTTGTGACCATATTATGTATGTCTTCTCCAATGATTTCCCCGCAAGTTTGATAGAAGGAACCCATGAATCTATCTGGTCCTCCTGCATTTTCACCATTCAAGCAAAAAACAACATGTTTGATTTCTTCTTTTGTGGGTATCTTGGTCTGTTATGCATTCTGTTCCATATCTATTAGTTGCTGGATGTTGTCCAGAATTCTAAAGTCAGTTGGAGTTGTGCTTTCTATGAATTGTTCTTTGTAGAAGTTGATGGCTTCTTCTACAATCTGTTCCTCTTCTTCAATCAAGATACCAGCACTGTTCCGGATCCTTCTTATTTACTTGAGCGTGAAAGAATTTGGTGTTTCTGTCACCATCTTTGAACCATGCCATTCCTGCCTTTTGTTTCCAAAATTGCTCTTCCACTGCTAAGTGCCTGATCATCTGTGCCTGTACTCTTTGCAGTCTTTCTCTATTTTGTGCAGTTGGCCTTTCTTCAAAGTGCTTTTCATGTACTAAAACCACTTCTTCCATGCTTGCTATGTTTTGAAATATGTCCCCATATGTTGCTTTGCTCCAAAGTGATATTGCTTTTTTCAGCTTTTTGAGCTTGTAGTTGAAGAGTATGAAAGGGTCGCCATGGAAATCTGCTTGCCAATTCTCTCTTACCACTGCCTCGAAGGTGTCATGTTTGGTCCAGAAGTTAAGGAATTTGAAAGGCTTCTTGATTGATTTTGCTTCCTTGTCACATTATAGCAGTAGGGGGCTATGATCCGAGCCAATTTTGGGTAGATGAGTGATCTCTATTTTTGGAAAAGTTTGTTGGAAATCTGCATTGGGTAAGCATCTGTCTAATCTCTTGAATATGCATTCCTCATCTGCTCTCCCATTCCACCATGTAAATATGCTACCTTTAAACCCTAAATCAGTCAAACTACAAATGTTGATGCAGTGATTGAAGTCATCTACCTCGTTGAAAGGGACAAATAGTCCTCCAAATTTTTCCTCTTGATCACAAATGACATTGAAGTCTCCCCCAACTATCCAAGGTGCTGTCATGTTTTGGGTCGTGGCATACAATGAATCCCACAATTCTATCCTTTCTATTGAGTTACACTTAGCATAGACTAGTGTGAGTATGAATTCCATATGTGTTTCCGTGTGAAGAAGCTTCAAAGTGAGTTGTTGTATCATGTCGGACAGGATTGTGATCTCATAGACACTATCAATAAATGCCCAGATTTTGTTGGAGACATTTGCAACCGCTTGAGACAAGCCAATCCTTCTTCTGTATTGTTCCATTTTTCTGACTTGTTGCATTGGTTCCATTATGCCGATAAATTCAAAATGATGTTTGTTGTGCAGTGTGATTAGTCTTTCAAAGGCTTGCATTGTGTTGACTGATCTAATGTTCCAGATGATTGCATTCATTGTAAGTTTTTGGGGTGTGTTAGAGCTCTTCTTGTTTGAACCCCTGTTACAGGAATGCCACTGTTGTCTTTGCTTTGTGTCACGACCCTATCCCCGAATCCGGTCGTGATGACGCCTCTCGTGAAGACAAGGCCAGCCAATTCAAACAAAAACTAATTTTAAGCAGTTAATTAACAT
This sequence comes from Nicotiana obtusifolia, assembly GCA_002018475.1. Lineage (NCBI taxonomy): Eukaryota > Viridiplantae > Streptophyta > Magnoliopsida > Solanales > Solanaceae > Nicotiana > Nicotiana obtusifolia. The sequence continues at coordinate 29,515 of MCJB01043255.1, forward strand.
GAAAACAATATAAGCATGATTTAATAGCAATAATTCGCGGAATGTAGCTAACCATAATAGAAACTATCCCGACACAGCCCAAACCAGGGTGTCACAAGTCTACCAAATACAATATCTGGCACAACTGTTTCAAGAGCATGAAAACAACTAGATAAGAGAGATACGGGGCTGTGAGCACCAATAGATACCTCGTTGTCTCTGAATCACCGCCTGGACGGGAGGAGTTAGCACTCCGGAGCGGAACCAACTACGCCTGAATTTGCACGCATGGTGCAGGGAGTAATGTGAGTACTCCGACTCAGAGAGTAATAAATACAAAATAACGACTGAAAGTAATTAAAGCACGTAAAGCACAAGGCATTCTATAATGAAGCAGTAGGATATCATTTGAAAAAAGTAAATCCATGAGAAATCAAGTAGAATCTCCTTTCAACAGGTAAAACATGTAATTTTTTCGGTAAATAATGTGAAGTAAAAAAAATAAATAGAAGATAGCTCCTCGGGCTCAGTATCAACAAATCCGCTCCTCGGGCAATCTCACATAACAGTACCAGCCCCTCGGGCTCAAATTTCAGAACAATACCAGCCCCTCGGGCTATCACATGGAACAGTATCAGCCCCTCGGGCCATCACATAGTACAAAATCAGCCCCTCGGGCTATATCTCATATCACAATGGGTACCCGCGCTCACTAGGGGTGTACAGACTCCGGGAGGGGCCCCTTACGGCCCAAGCGCATTATCAAGACACCTCGTGGCATCAAATCTAGGCCCTCGGCCTCATATCAGTCAAGCCACCTCGTGGCGTATATAAAGTATCTCTAGCCCTCGACCTCATATCAGTCACAAGCCACCTCGTGACATATAAAGTATCTCAAGCCCTCGGCCTCGTATCAGTCAATATATGCTCACATCTGGCCCTCGGCCGCACTCAGTCAGAAAATCATCACAAGCCCCTCGGGCATAGTAAATAGTAATTCTCAGCCCAAAGACATCATTAAAATATTATTTAAGTCTCAAAACTGAGTAAAAGTGGATGAGTTGTAAAATAGTGGAAAACAACATGAATGAGTTCAAGTAATAAGTCAAAATAGTGAAAAAACATTGATAAAAATCCCCGAAAGGTTCAAATAATTGGCACGAAGCCCAAATATGGCAATCAGCCCAAATCATGATGATAACAAATAAGTTTCAGTCAAATACGCGGTAAAGGTCATCAATCGGGACGGAACAAGTTATAATCCTTAGTACTAAATGACCCCACGCTCATCATCGAGCGCGTGTCTCACCTCAATATAGCACTGCGATGTACAATCCGGGGTTTCAAACTCTCAGAACATCATTTACCATCACTACTCACCTCGAACCGGCTAAATCCCTAGCCCGCGATGCCTTTGCCCCTCGAATTGGCCTCCACGCGCGTCGAATCGACCCAAAATCAGAATGAATACGTCACAATATGCTGAGGGGACAAAGCCCAAGCGAAAACAATCAAAAAATACCAAGAAATTCTAAAATTAGCAAAACCCGAACCCCGAGCCCACTTCTCAAAGCTCAGAAATTTTCACAGCAACGGGTTCCTTATCTCCCAATGAGTTCAACCATACAAAAGTTATCAAATTCCGACATCGGATCGACCTCCAAATCTTAAATCTAAACTGAAGGATTTTCATAATTTTTTTTCCAACTTATCTCACCAATTAAATACTAAAAATAGTGATATACTGGGGTAATTTGACCAAAATTGAGTTAAGAACACTTACCCCGATGTTTCCCTTGAAGATATCCCGAAAGTCGCCTCAAAATTCGCTTCAATTCGAGCCCCATATCTCCAAATATGTTAAAATGGCCGAAACCCCTATTTTAAGAATCTGTCCAAGCAAGTCTCATTTAGACATATTTTTGACGCTGATTTTTTGCGATTTAAGGGCGTTTTGGAGATGTTTCTAAGATGGTAATGACAGTGGGTTTTACATAGCCAATGGTTACTGGTTTCTATTTATAGAGGGTCAAAAAATCGGGACAAAACGCCTCTTTCAGGTTTTAATATGCGACCGCATTTCTGTCGCATAACAGACATGCGGTCCGCATTTTTGATACGGCCATCGCAGATTGTAACCCTAGCCTTCACCGCATTTAGTGTGAGGTATGGTTTGCGGTCCGCATTGTAGAAATGCAACCGCATATGAGACTGCATTTTTGACGTTGATCTTTGCCCAGATATCTGTCTTGGTCTGCGATCTCAGTGTGAGATATGCGGCTCACATTGTAGAAATGCGACCGCATATGAGACCGCATTTCTGATGTCGATATTTGCCCAGAAATCTGCCTTGGTCTGCAATCTCAATGTGAGATATGCGGCTCGCATTGTAGAAATGTGACCGCATATGAGACCACATTTCTGACGTCGATCTTTGCCAAGAAATCTGTCTTGGTCTGCGATATCAGTGTGAGATATGCTGCTCGTATATGGTTTTTGCGATAGCATAACCTGCTTTAGTTCCACTGAGAAAGTCTTTTCTTATAAAAGACGCCACTCTACGAGGGAAGATGCAGATAAAAGGCCAATAGCCTGATGTCAGCTTCTACGGCATAAGCTTTAGATCTATCAACGAATAATAAACATTTCATAAGAAAATAAAAATTTTTTGTTTAAATATCAAAGAAAGGTATAGGTGAATGCGATGCCTTTTGGCTCTTTTACATAATTACAAAAAGGAAATTGCGTTTAAAACAAGCAAAAATCTAAGCGATTAGTATCAAATGTGCTTCTCCGGCACAACTGGTCGTCACATTCTCCACCTTTAAAATAAACGTTCTTCCTCGAACGAGTCAAGAAACATACCTGAAGCGTCAAATAGGTGAGGATATCTGCTTCGCATCTCCCGCTCGGTTTCCCAGGTAGCCTCCTCCACGGGCCAACCTCTCCACTGCACTTTCACTAAAGCTATATCCTTGGACCTCAACTTCCGAACCTGACGACCCAAAATTGCCACTGGCTCCATATCATAGGTCAAATCATCATCCAACTGAACCGTGCTATAGTCAAAAATATGAGACGGATCCCCAATATACTTCCGGAGCATAGAAGCATGAAATATCGGGTGCACACTCGACAAGCTGGGTGGCAAAGCAAGCTCATAAGCCACCTCCCCAATCCTCCGAAGCACCTCAAATGGCCCAATGAACCAAGGACTCGATTTCCCTTTCTTCCTGAATCTCATAGCACCCTTCATGGGCGAAACTGTCACGACCCAAGCCGAAGGGCCGCGACTGGCACCCGGACTCTACTTGACGAGTGCCGTCGTATCTTTCCTCTAACTTTCCATATTGCCTATAAGGCTTATGATGCTCGTATGAATAGCAAAGCATGATCATAATCAACTGAAATACTATACAATAACATGAACATACGTATATACAACATGGCCCTTAAGGCTGCGATGCAAAAATTATACAACGAAATACATTTGCCGACAAGGCAATCCAACTATACATAAGCCCACCCCTTGTCTATGAGTCTCTACTGGAACATACATGATGCAACTTGTGTCGGAACAAGGCACCGACATGCCCATAATGCCTATAACAAAATGCATGCCAAGACTACGGCAAGTCCGAAGGATGGATTTCGCCAATATCCGCTGAACTGGACAACCTACTGTGGTGGGGGAGCCTCGTCTATCTGTCTGTCCGGACCTGCAGCACGACATGCAGCGTCGACAAATAAAAGGACACCAGTATGAATAATGTAGTGAGTATGTAAGACAGGAACATAATATAAGAACAATAATATGCGTTAGGGTAAGAAACATACAACCTGTACCGTCTGAATGCCTATGAGGGCAACTAACCATGAGATGCCTAATGTGCATATGCATACACACACACATATATATATATATATGTATATATTTCTTCAAGAAAACATATACATACGCCTCTGTGGGCCTTACCATTATCATATACATACGCCTCTGTGGGCCTCGTCATTATCATATCCAACTGATCAGTGGTTCCATAATAGCTGCCTGCCCGGCCGACTATAGCGCGGCTCGGTGTAGTAAAATAGATTATGCATGCTGGACTCATATGAATCATATTTACATGGTGACATTAGGTCGAAGAAATAATACACATCAATCCTCCCATAAGAGGGGAAACAATATAAGCACTCCTACCTTCTAAGAGTAGAGTATCTTTGGGGGTTTATTGTATCATGTATAAATGGAGTCGTGCAAAAGAAAGAAAGGGATGGTCTCACATACCTGGTATTTTCTGCGCCAATTTCAAGCTTCGCACAGTCACAATTCCCTTAGTCTACAATGAAAGAAACGGTTCTATCATTTTCCTCTAAACGTTATAGTTATAATCAACCATAGCCCTAAATTTACATAGTGTTTCTCCACACCATTCTTCCTCCAAAACTCCACAACAATAGTAGTAAGACATGCAACTCAACAACAACCCAAAACAACCACAACCCAGTCCATTACCACTAGTTAACTTGAACTTATGGCTCCCGATCATCATCCTATGAGTTCTTACATGCATAGAACGAAATACCATGAATTCCCTGGGGAAAGAATGCACGAAAGGGAGTAGTAACTTACCTTGCATGTTGGATAACTCAGCCCTCTTCCATGGTCCTTCAACCTCTAGGCCTTACTCCCAATTAGGGCTTGAAAGAGAGGAAAATCAGTTGGGGCTTTTCCTTGGTGCTTCCATTTCTAGATTCTTTTCCCCAGTTAGAACTTGAAAGAGAGGGAATTTGGTTAGGGCTTGTGTGGGATCCTTGAGAAGGGTTGTAGGGGGTTCTACTTAGTTTGGGTTTCAGAAAATGGCGAGATAACTGGTCTATGCCCCTTTTATAGGTCAGTAAATAAGTGACGCACGTGCCTGACACCTACAGGTATGCGGTCGCATTCTCATCACATAATCAACATGCGGTTCGTATTCTGGATGCGAAACTCAGCCAAGAAATCTATCTCATTATGCGATGAAGAATGTCTTATTTGAGATCCGCATTTTCAGTATGCGATCGTATACTGACCGCATCCCTGACATAGATTTCTGCCCAGAAATCTATTTCGGTTTGCGACACATTAGGCATAATATGCAGTTCGCATTTCAGAAATGCGATCGCACTTATGACCGCATTTCCAGCACTGGTCTTTGTCCAGAAATCTCTCTTGGTCTGCTATTTCAGTGTTAGATGTGTGGCTCACAGGTGGGTTTTGCGGTAACATACTCAGCTCTGCGAAGCCTTTTGCTCTTTTCTTGACTTTTTGAACACTTTTTCCGGTTCTTAGGCCCTTATATGTAGACTATCTTATGGTGTAATCTAACATACGAAACTACGGGTTGTAACACTCTCCCCCCATTAGGAACATTCGTCCTCGAATGTATAGGTTTACGGGGATTTTTCTCAACGTACGGTCCTACAAGAATATGCAACTTATGGACATGTATATTACCAGCATATTATCATCTTGCATGAGTATTCTCAAGTTATTTCTTACCATGTAAAGACGTTTCTCCTTTCAACGCGTTCTGCGTTCCGTCGGCACCCTCATTCTCTCCATTATGGAAAAGGTACAGATATTTAGACTTCATCTCTTCCTATGCCTCCCATGTCATTTCTTCCGTATGTTTGTTCCTCCATAATACTTTAAAGGAAGCTACATCCTTTGTTCCTAGCTTGCTGACATGTCGGTCTAGTATAGCCACTGGTACCTCTTCATGTGATAGATCCTCTGTAATATGTACATCTTTGATAGGGATGACTCGAGAAGGATCTCCGATACATTTTCTTAACATCGACACATGGAATACCGGATGGACAAGTTCCAATTCGGATGGCAATTCTAACTCATAAGCCACACGTCCAATTCGTCGAAGGATTTTATACGGATCGATATACGTTGGACTCAGCTTACCCTTCTTACGAAAACGCATCATACCCTTCATTTGAGAGACTCTCAGGAACACCCAATCACCAACCTTAAACTCCAAATCACGACGTCGGACATCAGAATAGGACTTTTACCTGCTTTGTGCCGTCTTCAATCGTTCCTGTATCACCTTCACCTTCTCGATGGCTTGGTGGATCAAGTTTGGCCCGTATAACTCAGTCTCACCGACTTCGAACCATCCAACTGGTGATCTACATCTCCTCCCGTACAGAGCCTCGTATGGGGCCATCTTAATACTGGAGTGGTAGCTATTATTGTAGGCAAATTCTATGAGTGGGAGATGGTCATCCCAATTTCCCTTAAAATCTAGGACACAGGCTCGCAGCATATCTTCCAGTGTCTGTTTAGTGCATTTAGCCTGTCGGTCAGTCTGCGGATGAAAAGCCGTGCTGAGGTTCACCTGTGTGCCTAGACCCTTCTGAAAGGATCTCCAAAAGTTAGCTGTGAATTGAGCTCCTCAGTCTGATATAATAGACACCGGCACACCATGAAGTCTAACAATCTCCTTGATATACAGCTTCACATAGTCTTCCGCTGTGTAAGTTGTCTTAACTGGCAGAAAATGGGCACATTTGGTAAGACGATCCACTATCACCAAGATGGAGTAAAACTTATGATAAGAGCGAGGTAATCCAATAATGAAGTCCATATTAATCACCTCCCATTTCCAGGTTGGAATATCTATATTCTGAAGCAATCCACCGGGTTTTTGATGCTCTATGTTTACTTGTTGACCATTGGGACACTGGGCTACAAATTCTATAATGGACTTCTTCATGCTATCCCACCAGTACTGCTCTTTGACATCATGATACATCTTCGTCGAACCGGGATGGATGGAATATCGGGATTGATGAATTTCCCTCATATTCTTTTCTCGCAACCCTGCCACATTAGGTACACATAATTGGCCCTGGTATCTCAAGGTCCCATCTCCTCCAATCCCAAAAGCTGAAATTTTACCCTGCTGAATGCCCTCTCTCAATCGTACCAAAATGGAATCTTCATATTGCCGTGCTTTTACCTCGGCTACCAGAGATGATTCTGATGTATTATGTACAATAACACCCTCGTCCTCAGAGTCTAATAATTTGATTCTCATATTGGCCATTGACACAGCTCTTTAGTTAACCCCCACTTACTTGCTTCAATGTGCACTAAGCTTCCCATTGACTTACGGCTGAGAGCGTCTGCTACAACATTGGCTTTACCGGGGTGATACAATATCTCGACGTCGTAGTCTTTTAGTAATTAGAGCCAATGTTGCTGTCTCAAATTCAACTCCTTCTGACTGAAGATGTATTGCAAACTCTTGTGATCTGTGTAGATGTCAACATGGACGCCGTACAAGTAATGCCGCCATATCTTCAAAGCATATATTACTGCAACCAATTCCAAATCATGGGTTGGATAATTCTTTTCACTCTTCTACAAATGTCTTGAGGCATAAGCAATCACCTTCCCATGTTGCATCAATACGCATCCCAAACCTTCACCTGAAGCTTCACAAAATACCACATATCCTTCTGTTCCCTCTGGGAGAGTAAGCACTGGTGCGGAGATCAACCGATTCTTCAGCACCTGCAAGCTGCGTTCACAAGCGTCGGACCATTGGAATTTGGTAGCTTTCTGCGTCAACATAGTCAATGGTGCCGATATAGAGCAAAACCCCTCTACAAACCTTCTATAATATCCTGCCAGCCCTAGAAAACTGCGGACTTCTAACGGTGTTGTGGGTCTTGGCCAACTCTTTACTGCATCGATCTTTTGAGTGTCGACACTAATACCCTCGTCTGATATCACATGGCCTAGGAATGCTACTGAGTTCAGCCAGAATTCACATTTGGAGAGCTTCGCATATAACTTGCGATCCCGAAGGGTCTGTAATACAATCCGCAAGTGGCCCGTATGTTCTGCCTGTGAATGAGAATACACCAGAATATCATCAATGAATACAACTACGAACTCATCAAGATAGGGCCTGAATACAGTATTCATGAGATCCACAAAAGCTGCCTGTGCATTTGTTAGCCCGAACGACATTACTAAGAACTCAAAATGCCCATATCTTGTCCGGAAAGCTGTTTTTGGAATATCCTTCTCCTTGACCCTCACCTGAAAATACCCTGAATGTAGGTTAATCTTGGAAAAATATTTGGCACCCTGAAGTTGGTCAAACAGGTCGTCAATCCATGGAAGCGGATATTTGTTCTTTATAGTAACCTTATTCAACTGCCGATAATCAATACACATCCTCAACGACCCGTCTTTCTTTCGCACGAACAAGACTGGCGCACCCCAAAGTGAAGTGCTAGGCATAATGAAGCCCTTATCCAGCAAGTCCTTCAACTACACTTTCAACTCTTGCAACTCAGTTGGGGCCATTCTGTATGGAGGGATAAAAATCGAGTAAGTATCAGGCAACACATCAATGCCAAACTCAATCTCCCTTTCAGGAGGAACACTTGGGAGTTCATATGGGAAAACATCTGGAAATTCATGGACCACGGGAGTTGATTGTAAAGTAGGTGACTTCACCTCCATGTCCGTAACGTGAACAAGATGATAGATGGAACCCTTTGAAATCATCTTCCTTGCCTTAAGATAGGAAATGAACCTACCTTTCAGCGTAGCAATGTTCCCCTTCCATTCAATGATAGGTTAACCAGGAAACTGAAATCTAAACGTCTTCGTATGACAGTCAAAATTTGCATAACATGAAGACAACCAATCCATTCCCATTATTATATCGAAATCAACCATTTCTAATTCAAATAAATCTACCGAGGTTTGACAACTACAAATCAACACAGTATAACCTCTGTATACCCTCATAACAACCACAGAATCTCTTATTAGAGTAGATACCGCAAATGGTTTACTTATTAATTCAGGTTCAATGCCAAACTTATCAGCCACAAGGGGTGTAACATATGATAATGTAGATCCGGGATCAATCAACGCATATACATCATAAGAAAGCACTGATAATATACCTGTAACAACATCTGGAGATGACTCAAGATCATGTCGACCTGCTAGAGCACATATTCGATTTTGAATACCACTCGTACTCGGCACTGCACCTCTACCTCTACCACGACCTACTGGCTGCTGAAAACCCCGTGCTGGAGGTCGAATTGATGATGAAGAACCAGACATAGATCCAGTCGGCTGAGCCATAACACCACCTCCTCTACTAGGACAATCCCGCATCATATGGCCAGGCTGTCCGCAAGAATAACATGCATCAGAACCTCGACGGCATAGTCCAGAATGGGCCCTGCCGCACTGATCACAATGTGGTGTTAAGGGTCTCGTCTAACTGGTATCCCTGTGATGTTGCGAGCCTGATGCCCGCGAACTCTGACCCAGACCCGAATAGGTAAGTCGATCATATCGAGGCCTCGGAAACTGTGGAGGGGCACTAGTTACAGATGGTGCCAAACTCCTCAAAGATTTACGCCTGACATTACCTCCGAAGCCACTAGAATATCCTGCAAATCTCGTCCTCTTATGCTGGCCCGTATCCTGCTCCCTATCTACTCTTTGCTAGCGCTTATGCTCCTCTAATGTCTGGGCATAAGCCTGAATACGGGAAATATCCATGCCCTCTATCAAAGATGCTTTCGTACATTCATTTATCAAATGTGGTCCCAATCCGTTCACAAACAAATGAACCCTATCACCCATCTCCGCCACCATATGGGTGCATACCTTGCCAAATAATCAAACTGCATACTGTACTCTCATACACTCATATTACCTTGTTTAAGGTTCAAGAATTTATTAGCTCTAGCTTGTCGTACCTCCACTGGCAGGTAGTGACGAAGAAATGCCTCAGAAAATTCCTTCCACACTGGTGGGGAAGCGTTCGGTCCCCTGGATCTTTCCCAACTGTCATACTAGAAAACTGCTAGGTCCCGTAACAGGTAAGAGGCCAACTCTACTGCCTCCGTATCACTAGCATGCATAACCCACAGTGTGCGATGAATCTGATCAATAAAAGTCAGCGGGTCCTCCTTGGGGTCTGATCCGGTAAACAATGGAGGATCCAAATTAATAAAGTCACGAACCCTCGCACTAACTGGTCTATCTGTAGCACTGGTATTCTGCCTTTGAGTCTGAGAAGCTACCAAGCTAGTCAGCAACTATACTGCAGTTCGCAAGTCCTGGTCTGTAGTACCAGATAAAGAAACTGGGGAAGCTGGGTGGCTTCTAATATTCTCCGGGGAAGGAGGAGTAGATGAGGTTCGACATGGCATCTCACTCTGAGGCTCACTTTGGCCGTCTCTGGCTTAGGGCACCTGACTGGTACCCTCTCCTGCATCTGTACCAAGCCGTCTACTACTTGTTTGCTTCCTAGTCGAAGGCATCACTTCTGGTGTACTAATCCGCTCGAAAAGCTCCAAGTCGATGCCGAGCAGTCTAAAACTAGTCAAATATTAAAAAATTTAATCAATATATACTCAAAAGTTCATAATTCAGCAATTAGAGTAATTACCCAACCCAAATTGGAAGATTCTTAAAATTTGGAATCAGACCCAAGTGCCCGATTTCTGGAAATTTTCGAAGATAAATAGTACCATAGCCTCACGAACTCAAATATATAATTTTTACTTAATTCCATAACCAATTTTGTTGTCAAATTCCATTTTTACAAAAAACCTAGGTTCTTCACAAATCTCTCATGTTTTCACAATCTTTCCATTTTAATCAACCTAAAACCCATATAATTAACTTGAAAATGGGTGGGAGTTACTTACCTTCGGATACTGATGAGAATCCCCCTCAAATGTTCTCTAAAAATCTCCCACCACTATATTAAAATGTGAGGAAGGGGTTATGTCCCACAATAAAGCCCTCACTGCCCCAACGGTTTTCGCACTTGCGGCCACTTGATTGCATCCGCCGAACTGCATGTGCGGTCAAAAGGTCGCACCTCCGATCCCTCACTGCCTCCAGCTTCTTTGATTATGCCGGACGGGAGCCGCTTCTACGGAATTCATCCACTTATGCGACCAACAACCGGCCAACCCAAGTCCGCATTTGCGGCGCTTCGATCGCTTCTGCAGGCACGCACATGCGGAAAAATCCTCGCACCTAAGACCACCCAACTCCAGCCTCAAATCCTCTTCTGCAACCACTAGGCCACTTCTATGAGCTCGCACCTACGGCCAGATCCACACAGGTGCGAAGCAACAGACCTGAAGCACCAGCAGTTCCCTCATGCAAAATTTTGAGTTTGATTCCAATCCGTTTTGCATCCGGGGCCCATGGGACCTAGTCCAATTACACTCACACATCAAAAAACATTATACGGACCCGCTCACGCAATCAAAACACCAAAATAACATCTAAAAATACGAATCGGACGCAAAAACGCATGACTTCAACATGAAACTCAAAAACTTCTAAAACACACTGCGCGTCCGATTCCTATCAAATCAAATCGGATTGACGCCAAATTTTGTGTGCTAGTCGTATATAACCATTCAGAACTACTCCCAGAGTCGGAATCCTAAACAGACCTCGATAACACCAAAACCTACTTTAAACCAAACTTAAAGAACTTGGAAAACCTTCAATGCGGTAACTTTCAATATTAAGCGCTGAAACGCTCTCGGGTCATCCGAAACCGATCAATACACACGCCCAAGTACAAAATTATCATATGAACCTATTGGGACAGTCAAATCCCGATTCTGAGGTCGTTTACTCAAAAGGTTGACTCAAGTTAAACTTAACCATTATAGGCTACTACTAAGGAACTAAGTGTTTCGATTTCAACCCGAACCCTTCCAAACCCAAACTAACCATCTCCGCAAGTCATAAAAAATTAGAAGCACATATGGGGAGTCTTAATTTAGAGAACGGGGACCAATAAAGCAAAATGACAGTTTGGGTCATTACATTCTTCACCTCTTAAGCAAACATTAATCCTCGAACGGGTCTAGATTCATACTTGGAGTGCTGAAAAGGTGAGGATATATGCTCCTCATGTCCTCCTCTTTTTCCCAAGTCACTTCCTCGACTCGTTGACCCCTCCACCAGACCTTCACTGCAACAATCTTCTTGGACCTCAACTGGCAAACCTTCCTGTCAACAATGGCAACTGGCTCATCTTCATAACCCAAACTCTGATCTAGCACGTGCGACCTGTCGGCATGATACCTCTGGAGCATAGACACATGGAAGGCCGGATAAATTCCCGATAGACTTCTCCAACTCGCCGCATGATGGTAGGCTCGAAACTCGTGTTTTAGCTATAGTATTGCACTCTAATTACTATATTTTACGTGTGTTTAAGCATAAATGATAGTGAATTACACTTAGTACATGTTTTATGCCTGGAAGTATGTGATTCCGTGCAAAAAAAGTTAATTTGGAGCAAAATCGATCAATTTGGATCTTGGAAGTCTAAGTAAAAGCCCAATTAGTTAAGCCGCGATCGTGTTCGGAGGTCGTGTACCAAGTCTGAATGTCAAAAGAGGATGAAACAATTTTACTTTGAGAAAACAACACTGCCGCACCGCATGGGGCACCGCAGAGTGTGACGCAGCAGTGTAAAACGTGCTTGACAGGAAAGATATATGCCCGCTGATAATCCCCACAAGCGCCGCGGGGCGCGACGCAAGGCACGACACGGGTGTACAAAAATCGCACAGTAGTTTCCTACTTCGGCTTGGAAACGGTATCTTCGTTTAGGTTGGTTTCTACATGGTATAGATACACCAAAAAATACAATTTTGAGGGGAGGACGGAATTTCGAGAGGAAAACAAAAGTACGGAACACTCGGGAGAACGAATTTGATCAGTCCTTCCATTCTTATTCTAGTATTCATTGATTTTAGGTTTGAAAACATTATTTTTGATGATTGTATGAATGTGAGTGGCTATAGACCCTAATATTCTGCCTCCATGGGTGCTACATGAATGTGATGTTTGAAGTTTAATTTGACGAGTTTGCGTTTAACATATTGGGTTGTTTATTTAATTCTGTTTTTAATTATTTTGCTGAGTAGCTAACAGTGAAATACTATCTACGAATCTAGAGTTGAACTCCAAAGTGGGAATTCTAGATTGCATATCGAATTAAATAAAGCAAGTTCTTTAACCTGGGCATCGGGGACTGATTCGCTATTATGGAAGACATATACCTAATTGCCTTGCTCGGTTGAAATACATGAAGTGTAAATGTATTCTTGTTAATCTTAATTCTATAGATATAGGCATTAAGTTAGCTTGAATAGGCGAGTAAGAAATCGACAGATTCTTATGAGTAATATTAACCATGTCAATCAACAATCCTGATAAATGAATTAGTCAGTTTGAGCCAAGAATGCAACATGATTGTTAGCTAGCCTATGACCCTCGAATATCCTCTCCTACTGATTGTTATCCAATATTGTTTAAGTGCTGTGGTTGATTTCTAATTATTTCATTTCTTGATAGTTTTTAGGTAGTAAATTAGTCAATTATATATTTTGTGAGAAATATCTTGAATTGATTAGTTGTTTGAGTTTGAATCAGTCAAAAGTTACTCATAAGTCTTCGTGGGAATGATACTCTACTCACTGCTCTATTACTTGACGATCACGTATACTTGCGTGAGTGTGTTTGGTTGCAACAAGTTTTTGGCTTTGTTTTCGGAGACTTAGAAATAAGCTACTTGACTGAGATAAGCTTTTATTAGTTATTTGTTCAAGTTTTAATTTTTAGTTTGCCTTTGTTTGTGTTAACGCAAGCTCTTCTCTTGAATGCGGAGGAGTAGAAGCGCAAAAAATCTCCTTCTTCTTGATCTTGAAATTGAACGAACACTTCATAGAGCAAGGAGGGAATTCAAAGCTAGAACTAAAATATAAAGAGAGTTGGACATCGGAGTTCAACCACAGACAATAGAGATGGAAGGTAATGAAGAGCGTCCGGTGATAGAAGTTACAATGCCCAATCTTACTAATATGACTCAAGCTATTGTGAAGACTGATATAACGGGTCACTTTGAACTCAAACAGTACATTGTATAGCTGATTTAGTCCACGGGGCAATATGTGGATTTATCTCATGAATGCCCCTAGAGGCATATTCAGAACTTCCAGGAAATTACGAACACTTACAATTATCCGAACGTTTCCAAGGACTATGTTAGGCTGACACTTTTTTGCTTTTCACTGCTGGGGGAAGCTAAGGAAAGGTTGCAAAAGGAGCCCGCAAAGTCAATCAACACTTGGGATGATCTAGTAAGGAAATTCTTAATCAAGTTTTTCCCCGCTAAGAAGACAAAGTCGCTGAGGAGCTAGATTCTTTGGTTCCAACAACGAGATGGCGAGACTCTTCGTCAAGCTTGGGAAAGATACAAAAAGCTACTCAGAGACTGCCCGCATCACTGTCAGACTGACGAGGTGTTGGGTCATACTTTCGTTGATAGGTTATACGAGACATCAAAGATGAATGTGGACTCAGCTTGTGGGCGTAGTTGCATGGCAAGGCTGTAAAGTGAAATCCAGCTCCTGCCAAACAACTTCACTGCTAATCATCATAATTGGAAAGGAGATAGGGAGTCACAAAGAGAAATTAAACAGAAAGCAGTCGATGTAATTAAGCTTGATTACTTCTCAGCCATGAGAGAAGACAGCAAAATTGGCAAATCAGATGAATAGAATGACAATGCACCAAACACAACAGATGTAACATGTATAACAAACGTCTACTTGCTGCGAATTATGTGGTGACATCACACGAGTGACCTGTGCCCCACAAATCCTGAATCTATCTATTATGCGGGGTAACAAAGCAGAGGTCCGATGAACCAGCATGCACAATATGGGAACACTTATAATCAAAATTGGAAGAATCACCCTAACTTCTCCTAGGGTGGAAATCAGCAAACTCATAATCATTATAGGCCCCAAGGAAATTTAAATCAACCTCAGAAGCTAACCCAGCAAATAGAAGATAGTACGAATGACTAGTTGAAGAAGTTGTTGCTTGAAAATCAACAATCCGGGCTTACAGGTGTGTGGCAAATAGGGAAATTAGCGTCGAATCAATATACTAGGCATGCAGGTGTTCAGCCCAGCGACAGATGAGAAGAACCCTCAAGTTAATGCAGTTACACTCAGAAACGTGTGGGAATTAGAGAAAGTGCCAAAGAAGAGAAAGGACAAGCCTATACCTATAGGGGAATTGATTCCTAAAACAACACATGAGTCAAAGAAGGATGATGCCAGTTCAGAGCGAATGTATGTTGTAAGGTCATCAGCACCTTTCCCCCAAAGATTGCAGAAGAAGAATAATGATCACATGTTCAACTAATTTCTTTCTATGTTGATCCAAGTTCAACTGAATATTCCATCGGTAGATGTACTTTGCTAAATTCCAAAGTATGCGAAGTACATAAAAGACATAATGGCTCACAAGAGGAGATTGACTGGTTTCGAGACAGTCACACTTATTGAGGAATGCACTTCAAGGGTCCAAAACAAGCTTTCTCAAAAGCTTAAGGATCCTGACAGCTTCATCATCCCTGTGTGAATTGGTAATATCGATGTGGGTCATGCTCCTTGTGATTTGGGAGTGAGCATAAATTAGATGCCCTTGTTTGATATCTTGGAGATTGATGATGAGGTTAAGGAGACGATGCGTATCCTAGATGCATCATGTGCTTACATGTAGGGATTAAACACCTTTGAGCGCCTAAATAGGCCAAGTGGGCCTCCTCCAAAGTCGTCGATTGAAGAAGCTCCAAAATTGGAACTTAAACGCTTGCCCCCTCACCTAAATTATTTAGGTGGTTCTGACACTTTACCTAATATTTTTTCTTCTGACTTGTCTAAATTGCAGGAAGAAAAGTCGTTAAGAGTGCTACGTGAGCATAATAGAGCCATTGGGTGGACGATGTCTTACATTAGAGGCATTAGTCCAGCCTTCTACATGCATAAAACCTCATGGAGGATGGGCACAAGCCAAGTGTAGAGCAACAACGCCACCGAAATCCAAATATGAAAGAGGTGGTAAGAAAAGAAGTAATTAAGTGGCTTGATGCAAGTATTGTACTTCCAATCTTTGATAGCAAATGGGTAATCCTTATCCACTGTGTGCCTAAGAAAGGGGGGATGACTATAGTGGTTAATGAAAATAATGACCTGATTCCCACAAGAACTATCACTGGGTGGAGAATTTGCATTGATTATAGAAAATTGAACAATGCCACCCGAAAGGACCACTTTCCCCTCCCCTTTATTAATCAAATGCTTGATAGATTAGCTAGACAGGAATAGTACTGTTTGCTATATGGCTATTTGAGGTATAATCAGATTGCTATAGCCTAGAGGACCAATATAATACCATATTTACGTGTCCCTATCGCACGTATACGTTCAAGAGAATGGCATTTTGTCTCTGTAATGCAACTGCAACTTTTCAAATGTGTATGATGGCTATTTTTACTGACATGGTTGAAAGATTTGTAGAAGTGCTCATGGATGATTTTTCTGGGTTTGGGTGTTCTTTTGATAATTGTTTGATGAACCTTGATAAAGTGCTTGCTAGTTGTGAAGAGAGGTACATGGTGCTAAACGGGGAAAAGTACCATTTCATGGTATGAGAAGGTGTAGTATTGGGGCACAAGGTATCAAAAAATGGTTTGTAGGTGGAGAAAGCAAAGGTGGAGGAAATTGAAACTTACCCCCACCGACATCCGTCAAAGGCATTGAAAGTTTCATGGGTGATGCAGGTTTTTATCGTCATTTCATTAAAGATTTTTCAAAAATTTCTTTCTCTTTTGTGCATTCTTCTTGAGAAAGATATTCCCTTCAAGTTTATGATGCCTGTCTGAAAGCATTTGAGGAGCTAAATGGAAGATTGGTGACTGCACCAATTATCATTGCCCCGAATCTGGTGCAACCATTTGATTTGATGTGCGATGCGAGTGACAAAGCAATCAGAGCTATTTTGATGAAAAAGAGAGATAAAACTTTTCACTCCATTTACTACGCCAGTAAAACTCTGAATCCAGCCCAGATGAAGTCACTATTACTGAAAAAGAGTTGCTTGTAGTGGTGTGCGCATTTGACATGTTCAGATCCTATTTAGTGGGAACCAAATTCATCGTCTACACAGATTATTTAGCTATAAGGTACTTGTTTGAAAAGAGAATGCCAAGCCAAGGCTAATTCGATGGGTCCTTCTCTTGCAAGAAATTGACTTAAAGACCCAAGATCGAAAAGGGACAGAGAATCAAGTGGCTGATCACTTATCCTGATTAGAAAATCGGAGCCATTGTAGTTGAAGGGGGTCGATCAAAGAAACATTTCCTGATGAGCAGTTATTCGCAATCACATCGAATGAAACCCCGTGGTATGCAAACTATGTGAATTTTATTGCAAGTGGGGTGACGCCACCAGAATTGACACCCGATAATAGAAGAAGGTTTCTACATGATGAGAGGCTCTACATGTGGGATGCGCCATTCCTATATAAGCAGTGCGCGGATCAGCTTGTACGAAGGTGTGTCCTGAGAAGGAGATGAATGCAATATTGCATGACTGTCATGCTTCTCCATATGGAGGTCACCATGGTGGGGACAAAACTACCCCAAAAGTGCTAAAATCGGGTTTCTATTGGCCAAAATTTTTTAAGGATGCACACGCCTTTGTTAAAAAGTGTGATAGTTGCCAAAGAACCGGAACAATCATAAAGAAGCACGAGATGCCTTTGCAAATATTCTGGCAGTAAAGCTCTTTCATGTTTGGGGGATTGATTTTATGGGACTGTTCCCATACTCAAATGGTTATAGGTACATCGTGGTAGTGGTCGACTATGTGTCTAAGTGGGAGGAGGCCATTGCTCTTCCTACTAGTGACGCAAAGGTATTGGTAAACTTTGTAAAGAAGCACATCTTAACATGCTTTTGGACTCCAAGGGTGTTGATAAGTGACGGGGGAACTCACTTATGTAACAAATTGTTGAATAATATTCTAGCAAAGTATGAAGTTAAGCACAAGGTTGCCACCGCCTATCACCCCCAAATGAGTGGTCAAGTGGAAGTGTTAAACAGAGAGGTGAAGCAGATTCTGGAGAAAACAATAAGTGGAAATAGGAAGGACTAGGTCGTAAAGCTAGACGATGCATCTTGGGCATATCAAATTGCATACAAGACCCCCATAGGTACTTCTCCCTACTGGTTAGTTTATGGGAAGGCGTGCCACTTGCCCGTTCAGGTTGAACACAAAGCCTATTGGGCGATTAAAAAGCTAAATATGGATATGGACTTAGCCGGTGAGAGGAGGTAGCTACAACTTAACGAACTTTATGAGTTTTGATTGCACGCGTATGAAAATGCCAAATTGCATAAAGAAAAGACCAAGAGGTGGCATGAAAAGCACATCCAACATCGTGAGTTTGAGCCTAGTCAAGAAGATCTCTTATTTAATTCGAGGTTGAAGCTTTTCCCCAGAAAGCTTAAGTCTCGATGGGCAGGTCCTTCTGTTGTGGTAAGTGTGAGGCTTCATAAAGCGGTGGAATTGCGTGATACGAGCTCAAGTGGTACCTTCTTGGTAAATGGGCAGAGAGTACAACATTATTGGGGTGGTGACATTGCACGTCACAAGATCTCGGTGGACTTGGCCGATGCTTGAAAACGTGTTGAGTTATGCCGCGACGTTAACTCAGGCGCTTGTTGGGAGGAAACCCAATTTCTAATGCTTCTATCCCTTCTTTTTCTTTTTCTTTTTATTCTTTTTTGAATAGTTTAGCTAATTGTAGTTTAGGGTTACTAGAGTTTAGGAGTTGTGGGACTTGTTTAGGCAGGTCCAAGCATAAATTGGACATAAAATAAGTACATAATAGAGTCGAGGTGCAACACGTGAGCTTAATATCGCGCCACATGGTGAAAAAATGGCCTAGCGCGCCACATGGTGTACCGTGCCAGAGACGGCGCTAGGACAAATGGCTTCTAACTAAAAAAAGAGTCTTTGATAAACTTCATTAACGCGCTGCGTGGGGCGCCGCACCCAGCGACACAGAAGTATTAATTAATATATATATATATATATATATATATATATATATATATGTATATATATATATATTTCAACAGACCCCAACAAACACACCTGTTATTCCCCCCCTCCCCCTCTTCTCTTTCACTCTCACAAATCTCTCCTCTCTAACTTGCACCAATTCCCCCATTGTTCTTCTTCTCCAATTCCTTCCACACACACACCTCCAATTTCCTCTACTCGTTTTCAAGGTAAGTCTTCCATTCATCTCTTCTCTTTTCTTTTTGTAGTTCATTGTAGTATTTAAGTAGTTTCATTTTATTTTGAACCAAACCCTAGGTAGATTTAGTTGTGCAAATTGTTTTAGTTTCTTTGCCTATTATGGCCGAAAATGGGGCTTAACTTCTAGGGTGTTCATTATTCTTATGATTGTGGAAGATTTTTGATGTGTTTTGATTGTGTGGAATTAATTTATGTTAAAGCTTGGTGGGGGTGCTTATGTGGCCGAAATTTAGTGAAGTTTGGTGTAAAACTTGTGCACTTGATGCTATTGTGAAGGTGTGGTGTTGTTGTGGTTGTGTGGTGAGGTGCATTTGCTTTGGTTGTATGATGATTCTAACCCACTTTGAATTGAAATAAGAAGGTACATGATATGCCCACAATGTGTTTGTTGAAATGACTTAGTGACATAAACTTGTGTAGTGTTACAAATTGAGAAGGGAAGTGCTCTGTGGGATGTGATGCTTGGTGATAAGTATGGAGTTGGATGCCATGTTCTTATGTTGTGAAACTTTAACTCGTTAGCCCCAAGTTCTAATTGATTGACCACCCCATGCTCATGTATTGCTAGGTGCAAAATAAGGTGTCCGATTCATGTTATTGTGCTTCTGTAGTGTTGTATTGTATCACAATTTTGTTAGTAGTGAATTAGACAAAATTCTTATTTTTTTCTTTTCGTGATTACTAGATTAGCCTATTAATTTTGTCGCTTACATCAGTGTTGTCTATAGTTCTCTTGTTGGAATGTTTTGTTTTGGTTGGGTGGGCTACTGATTACTTGTGGCATGCTTCCAATGGGGTAGTCTAAGTCCCCGATATACATTTTACTTGTCAACATGCCAATGACATAAGTATGGGGGTGGTTACCCTGTTTGGTATTCTTTGGTTTTACGTATTGTGGCTAATATTGTTCGTCTTATGCAGGTAAAATGTCTCACCCCCCTAGAAAACGCTCTAACACTAGTTATTCCGAGGTTGCCTCTAGTATCCATCGAGGAGGTAGGCGGGCACCATCCCCCGTCCCAGTGGAGGAGGTAGAGGAGCCCATTCATTCAGATGCGGATGTAGTACCAGAGTGCAAATTTGTTATTTGGTCTGTCCCAGCCCATGCTCGACATTGGTTCCAGCCGGAGCCTGAGGTTGCTATTGATGATGGGAAGTTGGCCCGAAAATATATTGAGCTATACAACAACATTCGGGCTTTGGGTTTTGACAGTCTGTTCTGTCTAGGTGATGCGGTGAACGTGAACCAGGTTAAGGAATTTTATGCCAACTGGCAACCTGAAGCCAGCCTGGATGCTATGTATGCAGTGCGGGTACGAGGTAAAGTGATTCCATTCTCCTGCCAAGTGATCAATCGGATTACGGGTTTCACAGAGCATTCCCACAAGCTCTTTCAGAGGTTTCTCCGATGGCCAGACTATTCGGCTATCCGCCAATAGCTATGTGGCACTGACTCTTCTACCGCATGGAAGCGGGATGTGAATGAATTCCACAAGGACCTGAAGAATGCAACATTCCAGCATCCAGCCAAGGTTATTTTATGGTTAATGAATGACAAAATCATGCCTACCCAAGGTGACCGTGATGTCCCACGGCTGAAAGTGTGTTTGATATATGCCTTTTTAACAATGATGCGGTTTGATCTTGGAAAAATTACGCTGGAGAACATGGAGAGAGTGCGACCATTTGGAGCCCGCCGCCTATACTACCCAAGTATGATCACTTGGTTGTTGGGGGCGCACCATGTAGAGGAGGAGTTTCACTGTGATCGGACCATCCAATGACATATACTATCAAGGCCTTTGACATCACTACAGTGATCGATCCTCTTGTTGTTGCTGTTAATTCGGACCAGAGGTTGGTCCATGTTGAGGAGACACTGCAGATGCTGTTTGATGACTTGCGCCTTCACGCTGCTCTGGAGGAGAGTAGCTTGGCACAGTTGCAACAGGATCATCTCCTTTTTGGTGTCACTCAGCAGTGGTTAGGATTAGCGGGGGGAGGACAGATGCTGCCAAATGAGGATGTGAACTCCGTTCCCTCCGATGATAAGGAGTATTTGCGCATATTTCAGGGTGCTGATGATTAGGCCAAGGGCGTCAAGGAGTCACGTTTCACTATTGTTTTTACTGTTTTGCATTGGGGAAATGCAATTTCTTAAGTGTGGGGTGGGGTGCTCCTATTTGATTGTATCTGTAGTCGTACTTGTTTGCCTAATTGCCAGTTAGTTTTGTTTAATTTGTTTCTTGCTTTTGTAGAAAATATGGTCTATAAATTATAATTCTGAATTCTAT
Organism: Nicotiana obtusifolia; assembly: GCA_002018475.1. Lineage (NCBI taxonomy): Eukaryota > Viridiplantae > Streptophyta > Magnoliopsida > Solanales > Solanaceae > Nicotiana > Nicotiana obtusifolia. The sequence continues at coordinate 51,066 of MCJB01043255.1, forward strand.
CGGCCTATAATAGTTAGAAATTAATTTTTTAGTTTCGACTCATCCTGACGATGGATATCGTCAACTGACTTCTTGAAGGAGTTGAAGTCGAAAAAGAAAAAAAAATTTGAAAATCCAAAAATATGTTAATTTTTTTATTTTTCATTTTTTTAGGTAGTGTAACAATTCCCCCTTGGTTTTTCTTTGTGCCACGGTTCTTTTCCAAGGGTTTTTCATGAACCGGGTGTAGTTAAATTTTTGTAATTTTATAGGAATAAAGAATCTTGAGTCACAGTGTTAACTTCGAGCAATTTTCCTTGGCTGCCTATGCCTTTATAGTGGTAAATGCCTTAGTTGTGACGCGTAGGCTCAGTTCTTGACTCTTCTATAAGTGCCTTAAATCGTGTTATTGTAACCCTGCTTAACTTGTTTGACTAGAGAGTTGGAAAAGATCCGATCCGAAGTGAGTTATATGCCAATGTCTGAGTGAGCTTTTTGTGATATTCTGTGCATATTAGTTGATTTCTAGAACTTGCCCCGTGTCGTGTAAAGCAAAATAGTAGTCTTATTCAGTCTAGGAAGTGGTATAGGCATTTCTTTGTTGAGCCAGTATATGTCTGTGACCCACCTAATTGAATGTATCTTAGTTAACTCCTTTCAGCCTGTAATCCTGCTTCTTTGGCTACCACATTACAAACCTTATTCCATTTGTTTGAAGATATCATCTGTTTGAACCTCTACCTCTCTTGAGCACATAAAACTGTTATAAGCTTGTAAAAGCTAAATGAAGGTATGGTTAGGTTTTTGAGTGGAACTATGGAAAAAGAGAAAGGTGTATTGTTCGAAAGATTTTGAGAGCCACTGGTAGAAAATTAAAAAAAAAACGAGTTTGATTAAAAAAATGAACTTTTGGAAAAATCACACCGGAGAACATGGAGAGAGTGCGACCACTTGGAGCACGCCGCCTATACTACCCAAGTATGATCATTCGGTTGTTAGGGGCGCACCATGTAGAGGAGGAGTTTCACTATGACCGGACCATTCAATGACATATAATATCAAGGCTTTTGACATCACTACAATGATCGATCCTCCTGTTGCTGCTGTTAATTCCGACCAGAGGTTGGTCCGTTTTGAGGAGACACTGTAGATGCTGTTTGATGACTTGTGCCTTCATGCTGCTCGGGAGGAGAGCGACTTGGCACAGTTGTAGTAGGATCATCCCCTTTTTGGTGTCACTCAACAGTGGCTGGGATTGGCGGGGGGGAGGACAGCTGCCACCAGACGAGGATGTGAACTCCGTCCCCTCCGATGATGAGGAGTATTTGGGCACATTTGAGGGTGCTGATGATGAGGCCCAGGGCCTCAGGAGTGACCTTTTCACTATTGTTTTTATTGTTTTGCACTGGGGAAATGCAATTTCTTATGTGTGGGGTGGGGTGCTCCTATTTGATTGTATTTGTAGTTGTACTTGTTTGCCTAATTGTCAGTTAGTTTTGTTAATTTGTTTCTTGCTTTTGTAGACAACATGGTCTGTAAATTATAATTTTGAATTCAATCGGCCTGTAATAGTTAGAAATTAATTTTTTAGTTTCGACTCTTCTCATGGATATCGTCGACTGGCTTCTTGAAGGAGTTGAAGTTGAAAAAGAAAACAAATTTTGAAAATCCAAAAATATGTTTATTATTTTATTTTACATACTTTTAGGTAGTGTAACAATTCCCCTTGGTTGTTCTTTGTGCCGCAGTTCTTTTCCAATGTTTTTTCTTAAGTCGGGTGTAGTTAAATTTATGTAATTTTATAGGAATAAAGAATCTTGAGTCACAGTGCTAATTTAGAGCAATTTTCCTTGACTGCATATGCCTTTATAGTGGTAAATACCTTAGTTGTGATGCCTAGGATCAGTTCTTGACTCTAATATAAGTGCCTTAAATCGTGTGATTGTAACCCTGCAAACTGCTTTAACTAGAGAGTTGGAAAAGATCCGATCCGAAGTGAGTTATGTGCCAATGTTTGAGTGAGGCTTTTGTGATATTCTATGCATGTTAGTTGATTTCTAGAACTTGCCCCGTGTGGTGCAAATCAAAATAGTAGTCTTATTCAGTCTAGGAAGTGATATAGGCATTTCTTTGTTGAGCCAGTATATGTCTGTGACCCACCTAATTGAATGTATCTTAGTTAACCCCTTTCAACCTATAATCCTGCTTCTTTAGCTACCACATTACAAACCTTATCCCATTTGTTTGAAGTTATCATCTATTTGAACCTCTATCTCTCTTGAGCACTTAAACTGTTATAAGCTTGTAAAAGCTAAATGAAGGTATGGTTGGGTTTTTGAGTGGAACTATACAAAAAGATAAAGGTGTAGTGTTCGAAAGATTTTGAGAGCCACTGGTAGAAAATAGAAAAGAAAAAGAGTGTTTGATAAAAAAAAATGAACTTTTGCCGATGGTATTTCTTATCTTCTTTTGTGCTTAAATATATTTGGAGCTTGATGCTATCATGTATAAAGGTCGGGGCTTGGTCAATGTAAGAGTGGGGTTTGAATTGTGAAATTGTATATGTATCAGAATGCTCAGGGAGGTGTAGCCACTATATCTATATGTATCCTACCCGTACCTCTAGCCTACAGTACAACCAATTAAAGTCCTACTTGATCCTTGGTTGAATGAGCTCAATTAGTAGAGTACTGTACTACGAGCATGCCTATGGTACGTTTTCTGTTCCACATGAATTTTGATTCTGAGAGTGAGTTAATTCTTTTTATCTTGATTTCCTAATTGTTCTTGAATGATATTGTGCATGAACTACTCTCTATTGTTTGCGTGAGGGCACATGATTTGTGACGGTAAGGTAATATCTTTGACCTCTAAGTTAGAGTAAGTGAGTAGGTTATGAAAAATGCGTGGTACTTGTCAATCGAGTCTTGAGGTTGGATGTTATGATATGGTGCTCAGCCTATTTTAAATATTCTTGGCATGGTGTATTAGGGAGGTTGTCTGATGAAAAGGTCCTCCCTATGTGAAGTGTAGTTTAACCGCTCGAGGACGGGCAATGGTCTAAGTGTGGGGTGTTGATGGTAGGCTAGAAACTCGTTTTATCCGTAGTATTGCACTCTAATTACTGCATTTTACGTGTGTTTGAGCTTAAATGTTAGTAAATTACACATAGTACATGTTTTATGCCTGGCAGGAAGTGATTCCGAGCTAAAAAGTTAATTTGGAGCAGAATCGATCAATTTAGAGCTTTGAAGTCTGAGTAAAAGCCCAATAAGTTAAATCAGAATCGTGTTCGGAGGTCGTCTACACAATATGGATGTCAAAAGAGGATAAAAAAATTTTACTCTGAAAAAATAACACTGCAGCACCGCATGGGGCGCCACAGAGCATGATGCGGCAGTGTAAAACGTGCCTGACAGGAAAAATACATTCCCGCTAATTGTCACGACCCGGATTTCCCACCCTCGGGAGTCGTGATGGCACCTACTAGTGAAAGCTAGGCAAGCCAGTCAATCGAACTAACTACCACGTTTCTATTTACGAATTCATTAAATCACAAATGCATCTACTAAAAAGCAGTAATTCAATAAGTGAAATAAGCGCAAAGTTAATACTTTACACAACTATCTCCGATAAACTATCCACAACGGTCTACCCAAGATCTGGTGCCACAGTTCCACAGACTATTTAAAAGTACTACAAACAGGGTCTGAAGAATATAACAAAATGTTGTTTCTGGACTACATAGAAGAAACAGATACAAGAAATGGACAGGGGATTGTAAGATCCGCGGACGTCTGCAGAACTACCTTGGGTCGCCTGAAAATTAGAGGCTGGAAGCTTCCTACTATTCGTAGCCTGCGGCACTGAGATCTGCACAAAATAGTGCAGAGTGTAGTATCAGCACAACCGACCCTATGTGCTGGTAAGTGCCTGGCCTAACCCCGGCGAGGTAGTGACGAGGCTAGGACCAGGCTCCAGATAAACCTGTGCAATTTTAAGCATATATGTATTACAGCAGAAGATAAAATATATAAACAATTTAAACGGGAAAGAAAAAAAAAAAGAAAACATACATCGGAATAGCAGACAAATAAAACGAAACGAATCATCAATGAATAAGAAAGAAAACTGCAATTCAGCCTTTAACACAATGAAATGTAATACAATCCACCCTTTTTCCTCCAGTAACCTCTTGTTGTAGGCGTGCAACTCGTTCCCACTTACAGTAACCTTTTGTGGCAGGCGTGCCACCCGCTCCCACATACATCACATCCCGTGGCAGGCGTGCCNAAGAAGGAAAACTGCAATTCAGCTTTTAACACAAAAGAAATGAAATACAATCCACCATTTTTCCTCCAGTAACCTCTTGTTGTAGGCGTGCAACTCGTTCCCACTTACAGTAACCTTTTGTGGCAGGCGTGCCACCCGCTCCAACAGACATCACATCTCGTGGCAGGCGTGCCACCCGCTCCCACTTACAATATATATACTGTGGTAGGCGTACCACCCACTCCCACTTTCATAATATCTCGTGGCAAGCGTGCCACCCGCTCCCACTTTCATCATCACAACAATCACAAGGAATCCCGGCAAGGGAACAAATCCACAGATCAACTTCCCAGCAAGGGAACAAATAACAGCAAATAATCATCCTGGCCAGGGGGAATTCAGCTATAACCAAACCAAACTTGACTCCTATTTAGCTAAAATAATGTTAGTACTCAATTACAGTCGAAGCTCTACAATTAACCTCCCAACCCAATTATCATTTTATTAACTCTAGACACGACTCTACTAATGTGACACTGGACCCCTTGAACCTCTACGAACTCATTAGACACTACCCACAATTTTGACACTGGACCCTTTAATCTCCTACGAACTCCTTACCCAACTAGTCTAGTTAACCATCAACTGTATACCGAATAAAAGAAGGCTAGAACCATAACCAAAAGGAACAACTAAAATGAAGAAACCTTGTGGTAGGCGTACCACCCGCCCTCAATTCACAATATCTTGTGGCAGGCATGCCACCCGCGCCCACATGCATCACATCATACCAATTCAAGGATAATATTCAACAATTCGAAACAATAGTCGCACAACAATTATCCATATACGACCCATGGTCATGCGTGACACCAACATAT
>MCJB01043266.1:1840-55334 GCA_002018475.1 Nicotiana obtusifolia
TTTTTTTTTTTTTTTTTTTGGCAGGACGTGCATTGAGTGTCACTTGGAGTTCTGATGCAAGTAGGATATTTTCTGGGAGTAGTGATGGGTATGTTCTATTTTTAACATATCTATCTGCTGAAATTTACTAGTTGATGTATGCTGAAAACTCAAAAGGACACAAGTGTAGGTTGAGCCCTGAAGTTATGTTTTATAGGATGTACACAGTGAACTATCTGATAGAGTTGCTTATTTTGTAGGTTTATAAGATGCTGGGATGCCAAGTTTGCTCATGAAATCTACAAGATATCAGTTGGTCTTGGAGGTCTGGGTAGTGGATCTGAATTATGCATATGGTCGTTACTTGCATTGAGGTGAAAATTGAATTGGAAATGAAATTCATTTTTCTCATTTGTTACAGTGTTCTATAAGATGTTCCAATTTTCCTTCTCGCTTCTAACTTCACATTGTTTCCAGATGTGGTACCCTTGTGAGTGCTGATAGTACTGGGAGTGTTCAGTTCTGGGACACCAAGCATGGGACTCTTGTGAATGCCCTTTCCAATCATAAAGGTGATGTTAATGCTTTAGCAGCATCTCCCAGCCATAGAAGGGTGTTTTCTGCTGGCTCCGATGGTCAGGTATATAAATGGAAACCCCTACGAATGAACTCTTTCTGTTGGAGTTGGAGGGGCTTGTCCCCCTGCTATTATATAGTTAAAACTTGTTGGGATTATAGTAACAAGGTGCATGCGGAAGCTAACAATACAAAGCTTGATAGACGATAAATCAGACGACAAATAAAAAATGTACTAAACTAGGCATAGCAATTTATTATGATTTGGTCAATCGACCTACATATGATGCATCACTAATATAAAAGAGAATAAATTTTGAGAGAATAGTCAGCCCTAAATAAAACTCTCTAGAAGACTACATTGTGGAGGTTGTTATTGTCGTTGTTTTGAGAAGCAGAGATCCTCAATTTATAGATGTTCAAGACTTTTCCTCCAAGAAAAGAAAAGGATAAGACATATGAAAAAGATTTATTTATTTTAGGAGTCTTTTTCCCTTGCTTCAAGAAAAAGAGTCCTAATAGATTAGAAATTCAGGCAAAACCCTAACAAAATTAAGATAATGATGCTGTGCCTCTTTTGATTTTTAGCCCAGTTGATAGTGAGGTGATGTTTGTTCAGGAAAATCACTAGTTTTAAAACAAACATTACTGGTACTGTTTAGTGGTGGGTGCGTATGGAACGGACTTAAGTGGCCCCACATAGTGCCCGCTCTCTACTAAAGCAGAAAATGAATTTTCAGCTTTTGTTAACTTGCATTCTGGTCCCATAAATCTTTTTTGCAACAACAATTTTCACCTTCAACCAAATTTTCTTATTTGTAGAATGAACGATAGATGTTTTTGTCGGTTTATTCTTGTTCATTTCACATATTTAAGAGCTTCAAAGAATTCTTTTTGGGCTTTGGTGATATTTCCCCCCAAAAACAAACTCAAAGTCGTCTCTCCCTCCACTTGTGGGAATTCACTGGGTCTGTTGTTGTTGTTGTAAAGTCACTTCTCCCTAAACAACCTAAAAACTGTTACCCAAAGCAAATTGGAATTGTTTTTTTAAAAAAACTAATGCAAACTAAACCAACACCAACTTTATCTAATTCAAACGCTGTTAAGTATTTAGACATTGGTCAGTCACACGATAACAAATATTACAGGATGACAACTCTCCTTATAAAATAAAACAAATATTAGAGGATCACAACTCAATTTATCCTAGTGCACTGCTTTGGATTCACAGACAGTTTGGTAAAAACCCATCAGAATGATGTTCCTTTGTATGCAATGGAACTCATTACATTTCTGTCCTGCTGTGTCTTCGTTCACATCACTGTTCCTTACCTGGCGCAGAAAGGATGCTTCTCTGATTTTCTAGACTGCTTTCTTTTGCTGTTTTCTTGTACTATCCTCTTAGCAAATGCCAGTAAAGGATTCAAAGACAAATGATGATGGGTTTGGAGGAGGTTGTAGTGCTTTAGTTGCTTAAGTTGTAATACACATGGTCAGTGGCTTGTGAAAACTGAAAATGTAACATGTCAGAAGTGTTTGATTCTTGAGTGGCTTGACTGCCCATTTAAACACTCATCATTTCTAGTTTCTCGAGTAACCATACCTCAATCACTAATCAGTTATGGCCGGCTATATGAAATCTCTATGTCCATTCCGCTTAATACAGGTCTACTTCTTTCCACTACTAAATAATTTCTCTTTCGCGGCATGTTTTTAGATCTCTGTCTTTTCCAGTTATCCCTACTCGGATAATTACTTTAATCCAAATTATTTGGTATGCCTTGTACAGATTATTTGGCTTCTTTGCGTTCGATACTTAGCCAAGTTTGCATTGATTCTGACTTGTTTACGGTCCTTTGAGATAACTTTCCTCCATTTGTTTTGTAAATGTTTCAAGGTAAAAGAAAGCGAAGAGAAGCAAAAGAGTTATCTAATTAAATTTTGAAATAAAGGTTGCTTCTATTTGCTTTATTGCCTATTGCATAACCTTCTTTCAGTTGCAAAAGTCTTGGTCTTACCATGCTTCTATAATTATGAAGTAATATGATTTCTGATATTTTACTGTGAACATTGCGGTGTATAACTGTTCAGAAATGACTGGAAAACATGCTCTTCTAGCTGCTAACTCGCGCAACTGTTCTTTAGGTTATACTTTATAAGCTCTCTATGGATTTTGTCGGGGCTAATGATGGAAATATAACCTCTGGAGTCCTCAAGAAATGGGTTTATGTTAGTCATGTGAGGGTCCATACACATGATGTGAGGGCCTTGACTGTTGCTGTGCCCATCAGTGCCGAAGGTTAGTTCATTTGTGTGCTTTTCTGCTTCTCCTTTGAAAATAAAGTTGATACTTTGCCCATTCTTTGAATTGAAATTTTTGTTCGCTGAAAGTCGTCTTAATATAGTCCATTTAGTATTTATGCTGTTAAATTGTTAATTTTGTTTCATTTTCCTTTCAGATTCCATAGTTGAACGGGACGAAAAGAGACCTCGATCTAGGTCGAACCCCCTTGAGTCTAGTTACCATAAATGGGCACATTTAGGTGTGCCGATGCTTATCTCAGGCGGTGATGATACTAAACTTTTTGCGTACTCTGCAAGGGAGTTTACCAAGTTTTCCCCACATGACATTTGTCCTGCACCGCAGAGGCCACATATACAACTTGCAATAAATACGATTTTCAATCAGTCTTCGTTACTCTTAATCCAAGCGTCATACTGGATTGATATTTTGTGTGTTCGTGAAATAAATGGAGTTGTGTCTAACAGCTGTGGTCCATCTGCTGGGGCTGCTAAGACAGATCTGGTCGCCCGAGTTAAGTGTAAAGCTTCAAGGAAAATTACATGCAGTGCAATTTCGCCTTCTGGTGCCTTTTTTGCTTATTCGGATCATGTTAAACCCAGCCTTCTTGAGCTTAAGAGAAATGCTGCCAGCAAGAGTCCATGGGCAGTCAACAAACGGCATCTCCCTTTGGAACTGCCATTTGCCCATTCAATGGTTTTCAGTGCTGATTCTTCTCTGCTGATGATAGCGGGGTGTGACAGAAGGGTCTACGTCAGTACCTTCTTTGTCCAATTTATCTTCTTTTTTATTTATCTTCTACTGTATGTTTTTAAAAAATTAACTGTACATTTTGCATCTTATTCAACTTATAAGTTGCAGTGAGTTCATTTGCCAGCAGCCTTTGGCATTACTAAGAAATGCTTAGGAAGTTTTAGGACAATAGGGATCTTACTAAGGTTGGGAACCTTTGGTTAAGAATCATGATTTTAGAGCTAACCACCTTTGTTGTTGTTGAATCCCGCATCGCTCAATCCTGCCACGTACTTTATTATGGCTTCCTCTGCCTTGCCATCCTAGCACCAAACTGCATCATAGGGGATAATGAAGGGAGGAAATCTGGAATCAGGTCGTGGAACTAGGTTGAATCGCTGAGATTGCCACTGGAGGGAGGCTGAAGTAGTGGGCAAATGGATAGGAGAAAGGGGAGCAAGCATGAGATGCTGGTGAATAGGGAGTGTACGGTGGCTGTGGTTGGTGGGTAAGGGCATGGTCTTTAATGGAACTTGTCATATTCTCCATTTAATTATGGTGTTGATCTATTCTTTTCACGTGGATGTCAGATGTGAGAGCTAATTGAAAATTTAAATTTGTATGGTTTTTAATAAGAGGATGCACTTCCGTGGATCAATATCTTTCTGTGCACTCCAATGACCATTGCTTATAGGAACTGTTTGATATTTAGGCTGTGAATTAATCTGAGGAATTGAATTGATTATTTTTGTTTAGACTATCAATATATCTGAGCCATCAAATCTTGCAGCTTGATAGTTCCTGAAATCACAGCTTTTGTGTTCTAGGTGGTGAATGTAGGAAGCTCAGAGATAGTTTATGTTTTTACACCTCGTCATAAAGAATATGCTGAAGAACTGTCCCGGGCTGAACCTCCCATAACTAGACTGTTCACCAGCACTGATGGGCAATGGCTAGCTGCTATCAACTGCTTTGGAGATGTGTATATATTTAATCTAGAGATACAGAGGTATTGGACATCCTTTCCTGCATGTATTTAATTTGTCGTCTAGTATATCTTCCCTTTGATCCTTTAGGATTTCACCTTTTCTGCGTTTGATATTTTTGAAAAACTCTTTTCCTTTCCACGGGATACCTCAACTTTCTAGAAAGGATATGCTTGTTCCCGTCATCATTTTGTACTCTCTTGTTTCTTTTGGGTCTGAATGCATTTTGTCATGGAGCAGGCAACACTGGTTTATATCAAGATTGGATGGTCATTCAGTTATGGCAGGTGGTTTTACTCCTCAAAATAGCAATGTGCTTATAGTATCCACTTCGTCCAACCAGGTGTATGCCTTAGATGTTGAAGCTAAACAGTTGGGGGAATGGTCAAATCGTAATACATTTTCCCTGCCGAGAAGATATCAAGAATTTCCTGGAGAAGTGATTGGGCTTTCATTCCCACCTTCCAATTCATCATCTGTCGTCGTCTATAGTCCAAGGTATGTTTTACAGTTTTTTTGACAAGCTTGATGCTTTTACTTCAGATATTTATAATAGTGGTCACTTTGATCATTACCTATTCAAAATCAAAGTGACTCCGTAATTCGATAGAGGGTTTTATTATGGGAATTACACTTACCTGAGAGAAAAGTAACACAAGCTGGATTTGCTAAAAATACTTGGCTATATAGGCTTCTTTTGAGATGCAAGATTTAACTTTTTGCATATGTCGTGGCTTCTGAGTTTTTTTCTTTCTTTTTACCCTCTACTTTGGGGAGGAGGCTGACATGGGTATGCGTCCTTGAAATACTTGTTCAAGTTAAACTTAAAGCTTATTGAATGGCTGGAAACACAAGTAATCAGCAACTATATGTGACACTATGTTTCTCCAGTATTTTGTTGCATCCTACAACACTTTGCTTACCTGTTCATTGCAATCGCAATTGACATGCAATATTGATGTCACATCAATTACTAAGGCAATAAAAATTTTCTGAGTTCCACTAAAATAATAACATCTGCTGATATTTATCCTACAGGGCAATGTGTTTGATCGACTTTGGGAAGCCAGTGGGTGGTGATGATGAGGCTGACTTAGCCAATGATCAAGATGTATCATTGAAGAAGCTACATAGTAGTCTTGTGAATGGAAGTTTAAAGCGTAAGTTACAAGTCAGTGAGTTGGAGAGTAAACATAATGGTAAAAAGAATTTTGAGTTTCATCCTTTCAGAGATCCTGTCTTATTTGTCGGACATCTTTCAAAAACCTCTACCTTGATCATAGACAAACCTTGGATTCAAGTGGTTAAAAATTTTGATGCTACACCTGTTCACAGACATATTTTTGGGACATAACTGTTTTTTGCCAGGAGGTTTTTGTTTCAACTTACTAGGGATTTATAGGGTCGATTCAAGCCCTTTGCAATGGTAGGTTTTTCTTTTGTTGTCACTCGGGGGAGAGGTGATGAAAGCATGTTGTGTAATGTATTCTTTTGATAGTCCAGTTAAACTGAAATCAATTTTGAAGTTCAATGTCATTCATTCTATATATCTTATGTAAATTGCATATGTAAACTGAAGCTTTATATGACACCCTGAACACGAGTTTGACCACAGTAGCCAAGTGGCGAGTTTGCCTGTTCTAAGTACTGTTTTTTTTTTTAAAGCTGCTTAAAGCCTTTTCACAACAGATAAGTATTTGTTGTCTTCGATTAAGTTAATTGTTTAGTTGGAATCCCACCTATCAAATCCCCCGACATTTTATTTGTTTCAGAAGAATTAGAACGATTATATTCACGATGTCTTGTAACACCTCAAATTTCACCAATGTCTTGCTTGTTGTACCTCAAATTTCACCCCTCCTATCACTCTCTTTCCCTCATCTTTAATACAAAATACAGTTACCGGTATGGCTAGGAAGATATAGTTTTAGCAATTTAAGTGAATCCAGGTTTAGAAGCAAGTGTGAGTTTCATTATTACCCATTTATAACATATTTTCACATACTTTCTTTAAGAAAAAGAAAAGGATTAGGGGTGTGCAGCAACTTGCAAGTGTGGAATAAATATAATTTGTTTTGTTTGTAAGATTAAAAAGGAAAAAGAATCCGGTAAAGCTAGCGAGAAAGGTTACTCTAGTACTCATTTGTCAGGGCAGAACAGATAGCAGAAATTATTTAGCCATTCATTAACTGAGGTGTCTCATTCAACTGAAGGGCATTTAGATATTTTACGCGGATGTGAGGGCAATGCAACTGTCCATGTCCAATCATTGAAATCTAACGATGAAGTTATGATGATCAGCTGGGAAGAGAGGAGATTTGGGTATCGATGAACTTCTTTCAAAAAAGCACGCCGCCGGTGCACTAAATGGTCCAAAAGTGGAGACAGCAGCAATGCAGAAGCCTTTCTCACCTATTTCTTCCAAGTCCCACCAAAGATTCTTCCAAGTATAATGCAACAAAAAATTTGGATTTTACAAGGAATAATCATTGATGATAGCACCTGATTAGCAAGAAATTTCCTGCTCTCTTCTTAGCAATAATCTATCTAAGGCTACTCTCAAAACTGCGAATTCTGTAATAAGACCCTATTCATGGGCATTCTTCGACTTAGAATCAAATTCATACCCAGCAATCTACTATCTACCCAGCGCCTTAGTTTATGTTGAATAGCCATACCCGACTTTCAGCTAATTATCAAATAAAGCTATCCATACTTTAATTCCTAGCTTGAAAGTATTCTTTGAAGCAAAAATTCCGGTGAATCAAGCCTGCGCAGAATACTACATTTGTACTATAATATAGGCTCAATGTAGTACCTATGTATACCTATGAACCATTCACCAGGGTCATCAATATATGTAGGTTGATGATAATATTGCTAGCATCAAAATTGGGGATAACAAAATTTTACATGTAATTGTAAAGCCTCCTTTATTATTTAATCCTTACAAGAGTTTCTAAGGTTATAGTACAATTAAAAAAAAAAAGTTATAATGATCAATGCTTGTGGCCATGCAAGGGCGGCGGAATAAAATTAGTGGCCTAAAGCCAAATTTAATAAGAGGACTTTAACTTTTGTGGTTGAATGCAAATATACAAAAATTTAATGTTGCATTTTTTCTTATAGGATAGTAGTCATAAAAGACATTAGGTCTTTAACTTCACGTAGTAATATTATTATTGTTATTATTATTACTATAATAGTGAAGGTTAATTTATGTTAATAATATATTAGCCATATATTTAGAATATATTGATATTTTTGCAAAAGGATTTATTTACTAATATAAAGATCTGAGTAATTTAACTTAAAATTCTAAAATATTTCTACTGTTAAAAAGAAGATAATCTTTCTTTTAAAAAGGATTTCATATTTTTTCTCTTTAATCTATAGACTTCATTATTAGCTAAGCTAAAATAATAATAAAATATGTTATTAAAATTTTTTGGGGCCTCAAAATTTTGTAGCCTCCCCTTGAGCCACCCTTGTGGTCATGTGTGTATAGGTCAAAATCTACCGCCGAGCATTTGGGGCGAGGTAGTATCGAGGGAAGAGTCAATTGAGGTCGATCAGAAAATAGTGAAGCTCGTGGTCGGGACGTCAATAATGACCGAGGTCGAGCACTGTTGAAAGGGTTGTAATGACTAATTTTTAGACTAGTATAATAGAGAGAATATATATGTACCTTTAGGGTTTTCTAAGGCTATGTTCCATATAAATAGAAAAAAAAAGAAAAAGGAAAGCGGACATGTGATATTTACTGGATAAGAACAGACTTCTGATAAAGATTCTCTCTCTCTTGTAAAAAATACAAAGATTTTCTTTTCATCAAGATTCTTGTTCATACTATTCTGCACTTTTTCATCAGAACCGAGAATAGTTCGAACATTCTAGAATTTATCTGTCACTCATCATTGTCAGGAAGAACAATTATCTAGTTCATTCATCATTGGGTGAACCACTTTTTCTATTTACTTAAATGCCATTTATTGTTATTTATTGCTAAATACTCCACCATTATTACTCATACTTTTTGGGATATTTAATGTATGTTATTGTCGGTCTCCCACTAGATCTGTTCCACATTATACACATGTTCTGAAATTGCACCTAGAGATATTATCATTAATTAGGTCTAATCCACCATTACATAAATACAATAGTTTTAATCGAAACTTATACTTTTTGGTCAAATAATTTGGCGCCATCTGTGGGGGATTTCCTAATTAAATTTTTTAGTTTCATCTAGATCTATAACTAGCACGGGTCACTAACGTAAAAAAAAAAAAGAGGCAAGAACAAGATTTCCTTTCTTTGCATGCACAAATCCAATATGGCAGGTAACATAGATGAAAGGACGAGGATAACAAGTGACCTCCCAACCAATCTCATGAACATCATCAACGAGAGCTATGGAATAGCAGACGGAGATGCAACGCCCAACGCCTCCCCTGGACGAGATGGATCACCCCCTCCTCACTGCAGCATCACAAAATCTCTTGGTAAGGGAGCCTCTACATTCGTGGTGGAGGAGAAGCCCCCAGCTCTAAAAAAGCTTCTTGAGGCTTGGCTAACTGACACGCTAACCAGCGTCCTCCATAAGCCCGCTCGGAACACGACTACATAAAATGCAAAGACTTGCATTATACAACGAACAACATGACCAATTTCTTCCTCCTCCAACGACAGGTATTAATCACAATGGCATTAATAGTGCAGGTGACGACACTCTCGCAGCCGTTTTGAAAAGGATGGAGGAAATGGAGAATGAGAACAAAGCGCTTCGGGACCAAATGAGAGAACACCAAGAAAGGGTCGATAAGACACCGGGCGCCCCTAAGCTCTTGCCAAAAAAGGATGCCGGTCGATTCGTCGAGCAGCCGTATAGTGATGATGCCACCCCACATGCCATACCAAAAACCTTTAAAATGCCGCCTTATTTAAAAATATATGATGGCACGACCGACCCCGAAGACCATGTGACTCACTACGTCACCGCCGTGAAAGGCAATGATCTCACCAAGGAACAAGTATCCTCTATTTTGTTGAAAAAATTTGGCGAGACACTCATTGGAGGAACATTGACATGGTATTCAATACTGCCTGCACGTTCCATTGAAACTTTCAAATAAATGGCCGACAAGTTCGTAACGGCCCATGCTGGGGCCAAGAAGGCCTAAGCAAGAATAAATGACATATTTGCTATTAAACAATCCCCGGGAGAGGGATTGAGGGACTTCCTCACCCGGTTCAACCGAGTAAGGATGACCTTGCCAAACGTATCGGAAGGGATGGCGGTCGCAACCTTTCAAAATGGGCTGAGCAGGAATGGTTCAAGGGCAACAAAAAAGTTATTGAGTTAGCTCATGAAGTACCCCCCAACTAATTGGGATGAAATACATAACGTGTATTGTGCCGAGGTCCGAGCAGACGAAGATGATCTCAATGGACCGGCTCAACGATTGGCCTCGATACAGGCCGAACCCAAAAAAGATCGAAGGAATGATATTAGAAGGGACCTCGCAATTTCGCAATCCAATAGGGAACGACATCTACCATATGTCAGAGCTGCCACTGCGTCCTCCTTCAGCCACGAAGAGGGCCTACCCTGATCAAGGACAAGGACTCACCGGAACGAAAGAGGTATTCCCCCTTTATTATCCCTTACAATTCTTGTGTGTCACCTACAAAAATAGTCTACGCCCTGGAGAAGCTCGGACCAAAGGTGTAGTGGCCGCAAAAGATGAGGTCAGACCCGAGTACCAAAAAATCGGACGCCCTTTGCGAGTTCCACCATGAGCGAGGACACAAAACCGAGGATTGCATCGCCCTAAGATAGGAGGTCATAAACTTGCTACGTCAGGGACACCTCAAAGAGTTGCTGAGCGACTGGGGAAGGACCAACTTTGCCAGAGGTCGTGAACAACATCAAGGACCGCCAAAACTGCCATCGCCGGCCAGCACCGTCCACATGATCATCTACAGCGAAAACGGTGCTTCCATCAACAGTGTGAAGTTCACCACAATCCACAAGCTCAAACGGTCAATCACCCACGAACGGTATGATGAACTAGAAGAAAGTATCATCTTCGAGAAGTCAAATACCAACATTTTGGTTTTCCCTCACTATGATGCCCTTGCTATCACTTTAAGAATTTTAGATACCTATGTGAGACGCACTATGGTAGACGATGGGAGCGGCGCGTGCATTATCCACCCTCGAGTGCTTGCACAAATAAAACTCGAAGATAGGATAGTGCCGTGTTGCATCACGCTAACGGGTTTTAACAACGCAGTTGAGCGAACATCCGACGAAATCACACTCCTCGTCCTGATCGATGGCGTCACTCTAGAAACCACGTTCCATATCATGGACCAAGACATAACGTACAATGCCGTAATAGGGCGATCAAGGATACACACCATGAAAGTCATCCCTTCCAGCTTGTACCAAGTCATCAAATTTCAAACTCCATGGAGAATATTCAGTATACGAGGGAAACAAGGCACATCCTAGGAATGCTATCGCATCGCCCTAGACTGTACGGTCACTCAACAAATGAAAGACAAAGAAAAATAGGCATAGCAATCAACAGGGTTGAGGTCGACACATGATGATAGTGAGGACGTCATCAGAGATTTCGATACGATCGAAGCCACGAGATCGACCATAGAACACCTCTACCCTGTCTAATTAGACAGCAACGACCAGAGCAAGAAAGCTTACATCGACTGTAAACTTAAGGAACCAAGTATTTCGTCAATTCTTAACTACTAGCACGGACTTGTTTGCTTTTAGCCATGCAAATATGCTAGGAATCCCAAAGGAAATCGCCACGCACAAGCTGAACGTCGATCCATTCCACCCCCGGGTGAGGCAGGTTAGGCATATGTTCTACTCCACAATGAATGATGCCGTACGCGAAAAGGTGGAAAAACTATTGGAAAATGGCTATATCAGGGAGTTGAAATACCAATAATGGGTCACTAACGTGGTCATGGTGAAAAAGAAGAATGGAAAATGGCGGATGTGCGTAGATTTCACCGATTTGAACAAGGCATGCCCCCAAGGATTCATTTCCGCTACCTAACATCGACCAACTCATCGACGCAACGGCCGGACATGAACTACTCAGCTTTTTGGACGCCTACTCGGGCTATAACCAAATCCTCATGGAAGAAGAGGATCAGGAGAAAGCCACTTTCATCACCCATCAGGGGACGTATTGCTACAGGGTCATGCCCTTCGGGCTGAAAAATGCAGGAGCGACTTACCAAAGGTTAGTGACGAGGATGTTCAAATACCAGCTCGGCAAAACAATAGAAGTCTACATAGACGACATGCTGTTCAAGTCCGAAAGGAAAGAAGATCACATTGACCACTTGAGAGAAACCTTTGACATAATCAGGCGATACAGAATGAAACTAACCTTGAAAAGTGTGCGTTTGGTGTGGCCTCAGGAAAATTTGTAAGTTTCCTGGTATCACAACGAGGTATCGAGGTCAACCCTAATCAAATCAAAGTCATTGAAGGGATACCAGAACACTTGATCACTAAAAAACAGGTTCAGAGGTTGACTGGCCGTATCGCTGCCCTTTCAAGGATCATTTCGCGATCATCAGATAGGAGACGTAGATTCTTTGGCGTACTCAAGAAGGATAACGACCACCAATGGACCTCTGAGTGCGTCGAAGCCTTGTAGGAGTTAAAAGCGTATTTGTCATCGCCATCATTTCTCTCAATACCAGAATTAGGGGAACGCCTCCTCGTCTACCTTGTTGTATCCGAAGTAGCTGTGAGCGCCATCCTGGTTCGAGAAAATAAAGGTACGCAATCTCCCATATATTACATTATCAAAGCATTAATCGACGCCGAGATGAGATACCCTCACCTTGAAAAACTAGCCCTGGCCTTAGTCGTAGCTTCACGAAAGCTTAGACCATATTTCCAGTGCCATCCCCTCTCGGTCGTCAGGACTTTTCCCCTAAGAAGTATTTTACATAAACTTGAGCTATCGGGCAGGTTTGCCAAATGGGCCATCGAACTAAGTGAGCACGATATCACATATCAATCGCGAACAGCGATAAAGTCACAAGTTCTTGTTGACTTTGTCGCCGACTTCAGCGCAAAAAATAATGCCTGAAATTGAAAGAGGGCCCGCCCATGCTTCTCCCCAAGTACAGGACCTCTGGGTCCTGTACACTAGCGGCGCGTCCAACGCATCGGGGTCTCGGTTGGGACTCATACTTGAAGTTCCGATCGGTGAAGTGATTCGCCAGTCCATAAGGTGCCCGAACATGACTAACAACGAGGCCGAGTATGAGGCCATAATTGCAGGTTAAGGCTAGCACTCAAATATGGGGAGAAACGGCTAAGACTACGCTGCGATTCTTAACTCGTTATAAACCAAGTCACAAGGACTTTCTAAATCAAGGAACAAAGGCTACAAAAATATCAGACCAAAATCAGCAAGCTGCTGCCCGAGTTCGACGAATGTCAACTCGACCAGATCCCTCGATCACCGAACATCGAGGCAGACAACTTCGCCAAATTAGCTGCAGCTACCAAAAACATTACAACCGGAGACAAAAATGTAGTTCACCTTCTCAATTCATCGATAGACCAAATCGAGGTAAGAACCATAAACCTGACTTGGGACTGGCGCAATTGTATTGTTACATACTTTTAGGATGGCGTACTCCGAAGTGATTAAAAAGAGGCAAAAAAATTGCGAATGCAAGCAGCCAGGTACAACATTATTCACAACAACCTGTACAAGAGAACGTACGGCGTCCCTTTGGCGAAATGCTTGGGCCCAAATCAAACTCGGCGTGTCCTCAAGGAGGTCCACGAAG
The DNA here is from genome assembly GCA_002018475.1 of Nicotiana obtusifolia. Classification (NCBI taxonomy): domain Eukaryota; kingdom Viridiplantae; phylum Streptophyta; class Magnoliopsida; order Solanales; family Solanaceae; genus Nicotiana; species Nicotiana obtusifolia. The sequence continues at coordinate 15,275 of MCJB01043266.1, forward strand.
GCCATTGTTGAGCTCACTCCTATAATCGGACTTTGGACAGATGCCTTATACGGGCAGGCTATTACTGGCCCACCATGAAAAAAAAAGGCCGTGGACTTCGTGAAAAAATGCAAACAATGCCAAAAGTATTCTTTCGATGATTCACCAAGCAGACGAACACCTCCACTCAGTCACTTCCCCTTGGCCATTCATCAAATAGGGAATGGACAACGTGGGGCACCTCCCGGCAGGGTGAGGTAACATACGATTTTTGTTAGTTTTAACTGACTATTTCTTTAAGTGGGTAGAAGTAGGAGGATTCGCCCAAATAAATGAATAGGAAGTGATCGCTTTCATATGGAAAAACATCATATGCCGGTTTGGCCTCCCCAAAGAGATGGGCTGCGACAACGGACCCCAATTTACAGGAAAGAAGGTCGCTTAATTTTTTGAGAAGTGGCATATCAAAAGAATATTCTCGACACTTTACCACCCTGCGGGCAACGGACAAGCAGAGTCCTCCAACAAGTTGATACTGAACATCATGAAGAAAAAACTTGAAGACGCCAAAGGGCTATGGGCGGAAATGTTACTAGAAGTACTATGGGCCTACCAAACAACGCCGAAGACAAGCATATGAGAGACACCTTACTCTTTAGTCTTTGGGACTGATGCAGTAATAAAGGTCGAAGTGGGGGAGCCCAACCTAAGATACTCCCACAAGAGCGGACCAAGAACGATGAAAGCAGAAGGCAGGAGCTCGACGAAGTCGAAGAACGACGAGACATGGCCTACATAAGGATGACCGCCCAAAAACAACAAGCATAACGCTATTATAACAAGAAGGCAAAGATCAGGCCGCTCAAAGTCGGGGACTACGTGCTTAAAGCCAAAACACAAGCAGGCTAAACTGGGAACAAATTGGTACGGACCGTACAAAATCATGACAAAAGCAAACAAAGGATCATTCCAACTAGAAACAATGGAAGGAAAGCTACTACCAAACAACTGGAATATTACCCACCTCAAGTACTTCAACTTTTAGGAGGTAAAACGTCCTCCAAGTCGTACTCTTTTTTTCCTCACTTGAGTTTTGTCCCAATTGGGTTTTCTCAAGGAGGTTTTTAACGAGGCGATGAATGGGACACTTCAAGTCGAAGTACACAAAAACGGAGGCCCAGGACGACTAGTTCATTGCCCGACCTCTCAAGCCTTCTCTAGGATGACCAATGAAGGGACTAGATAGACTGGGATTGGAACGCCAACCAACACCTAAAAATTTATAAGTTTCTCCAAGTGTATGAACAAAACAACAATGCATGAAGTTTATTTCTATTTTCTCCAAATGTACAACCAAGGCAACAATGCTTGAAGTTTACGATGTCGACAAACTCCGCACCTAGAAGCATATCTTTCCAAACATAGGTCATGTTTGACCTTGTTCGAAATAACACCTAATGGCCCTCAGCCATAGTCAAATATAGGTTATGTTCGACGTTGTTCGAACTAACACCTAATGGCCCTCAGCCATAGTCAAATATAGGTTATGTTCGACCTCGTTCGAACTAATACCTAATGGCTCTCTGCCATAGACAAACATAGGTTATGTTCAACCTTGTTCGAACTAACACCTAATGGCCCTCAACCATAGTCAAATATAGGTCATGTTCGACCTCGTTCGAACTAACACCTAATGGCCCTCGGCTATAGTCAAACATAAGTTATGTTCGACCTCGTTCGAACTAACACCTAATGGCCCTCGGCCATAGTCAATTATAGGTCATGTTCGATCTCGTTCGAACTAACACCTACTGGCCCTCGATCATAGTCAAACATATGTCATTTTCGACCTCGTCCGAACTAACAACTATTGTCCCTCGGCCATAATTAAACATATGATATGTTCGACCTTATTCGAACTAAGTGATTACGGCTAAGAAAATCAAGGCAACCAAGCGACAAAGTCAAAGAACATACAAGTACGAACCGTAGGAAGAGAATAAGTACAAATAACAAAGCTGACATTTATAATTGGAATATTTTTACAAAGGATCATAAAGGCGCCTACAAAATATGTACAAGTTCACATCAAAAATAAGAAGGAAGAAGAAAAAACTACTGCTTGCCGCCAGGCCCATTAGTGCCATCAGCCTGACCATCTAGGCCATCTCCATCTGCGCCGTCGCCATTACCACCGCCCTCAGATTACGCGTCCTCATACCAGGCGTCCTCTTCAATCTGGTCCACACCCACGTCTCTCTCATTTTCATCGACCTCCGGTGTAGCAGGATCACACCTGCAAGCGATTCGAGCTTCACATGCCTTGACATGAGCATCTTTAAGGGCGGCCCTAGGAATAGATCCCGCCGCATGCAAATCTCGGAACACGTCCAATTGAGCCTCTGCGTGAATCCATTCCTTGTACAGGCCTCGAGGAACGTTTGGGAAATCTAAAGTATGAGAATATGGCAGTTACGCAAGCATTTGAGCCTTCGCAGCCTCTAAGGCGGCCACCTGGTCCTGAAGGAAGGAGTTGTCTCTCTAGAACTCCCCAATCCTCTCATCGAGCCGCTCCTCTTTAAGTCTCGCCGTCTCCAAATCAATCTCTCGCTCAGAACGGAGAGTCCGGATCACCACCTCGACGACCTCAGCTTTCCTCGAAGGCGTCGAACAAGCAGACTCCGCCCTCTCCAACTCGTTTTGCTTCTTAGTAATCTCGCCGTGAAGAACCTTAATCTGGAGGCGACACTCCTCCAACTGCATGCGCAGCTCGATCACCTGCGCCTGGATATTGCCACATTGAGCCTCCACGGCCCTACTAACTTCGAGCTCTTCCTCTTTATTTCTTAGCGTCCCCTCAAGGACGCTGCACTTTCGATGACCCTCACCAGCTCGTCATCTTTCTCCTTCAGTTCATCTAGAAGGGCCTGCAGATTGCCGCTCTCACCAAACCGCTTACAAATTTCCCGGTGCTTACTATGGTGCTTGCGGTATTTTTGCCGCAACTTCATAAAAATAGCCTTAGGCCTCGACTCGCTCCGAGCACTTTCAATTTCCAAGATCACGATCTGAAAAAGAAAGAAAAAGAAAACAGACAAAGTAAGAACGAGGCCTAAATGTTGAACATAAAAATAGAAACATGAAGCGTCGAAAAACTTACCCTAAGAGCGAGGCCGGCTATGCTCCTCGATAAGGTAGCATCATTCAGCTCTTGGAGAGTTCGACCCTCCATGTCGCAGCAAGGGGACCGAGGGCAGGAACCACGTTCTGTGTATATTTTAATGAATCCCGATCCATGGGGATCACAATAGTCCACGTGGAGCCTTCCAGTCTCACCTCCAGCTGGGTAAATCCCTCCTCCATCATCCTCATCTTGTCAGCATCGAATCTGAACCTGTTTCGTAGCCTTCCTCGGAAATGCCTTTACCTCTCCCATCGGCTGGCAGAGAAGCATCGTTACAGCGGCGAAGTCGACCGCCCCTCCTATCGTAAACTATCAGAAGTCACAGCGGCCGGCCCTTCATCTCCTATCATCGCAAAATAAGAGGTACGCCTTTAACGACCTCCGCCAATATCGGGACATCAGACGCCGCCTCGACGTCGTCCTCAAGTGTTATGGTCACCGTCTTACGGATGAAAAAATCATCCATTACTGAATCTGTAGCCCAGGTGACCCCATCACTGACGTCCACTGATCTTCTCTTGCCGGGAACCAAATTCCCACTGCTCGGTGACGACTCCTCCTCCTCGTCCATAAGACGGTGGAGGGGGAAGCCGAAAGCTCCGCTATCAAAATATCTTTAGGCAGAGAAGAAACCGATGCTAAGGCAGCAGTGGATGAGGACGACGACCGAGCAGACCTTGCCATGGTTGAGGAAGAAACAGAAGCAGACGATCGAGTAGGCCTAGCTGTGGTCGCAGTGGGAATAGACGCGGAAGAGGACGCAGCCATTCTCTTACAAAATACAGGAGGAGGAGTTCTTGGCTTCCTCGAAGATCCCCAGGCTGGAAAAGAAAAATCAAAGTAAGGTTATTACTACCATCAAGAGCAAACTATAATATGTCGGTGACCATGAGACCAAAACAACAAAAATTTATATAGATAAACTCACCGGCCAAGGAAGAAGCAAGCCCACACTTTTTAAAAAAGCCCGACCACTTACGAATTCCCACGATGTGAGGCAGAACCCAGCCAACCCAATAAGAAATGTCCGCAACCAAGGAGTGGGCGTAGTCTTGGCTGCACGAAGAGGGGATAAATGTTCAGAGCCTTCGACTAAAATATAAAGCTCAAATGTTTTAACAAAAGAAGAATAGATGCTTAGGAGTGTAATTCCAAATCTTGGGGAAGCCGTCGGCGTTGGCCACCACGTCTTTGGTTCTGACAAAGAAAAATTTATGCCAGAACTGACGATTTGCTTTGTCATCCATCTTCACCACCAGGCATTTGCCTCCTCGATGACGAAGGTTCAACATTGTCCCCCTATAAAAACTAGGGGTGAAGAGATGCATCAGATGCCAAAGTGTGATCTTGACTCCGGCTAACTCAGCAAATTTAATAAGCATCCTCATGAGCTTGTAGATATATGGGGAGAGTTGAGCTGCGCACACGCCATAGTAGCGATAGAATTTCTCCGCCAATGGGAGAAGGGGAAGATCGTAGCCGACCTGGAAGGGATACGCATAGAACGCTCAATACCCAGGGCGGTGGATTTGTACCACATCACGCCCTGCTGGGACCAAATCAATGCGGGCAGGTATGTTGAATTTTGCCCTAAGCTTTGTTATATCAGCCTCTTTCATCGTCGACTCAGAGACCTGGGGCTCGTCTTCAGGCGCCTTCGAGAAGTCAGACCTAACTTTCTCGCCATGAGGAATTATTTCCTCCATTGAAGGAAAGTTCTCATCTTCGATGGCGACAGAGACGCCATCAGCATGAGGAGGCATAAGCACCGCCAAAGGAACAGGGTCAGTTCCCAAACTGGAACCAGAGGTTACATTAGCCATAACTTTGATGAGAGAAAGGATATTCAGGCAAAGAAGGATCAGAAGCAACACGAATCACTAAGACTAGGAAAAAAGACACACAACAATGGAAGAAGGAGAAGAAAGGCATAAGGTTTTGATGAGAAAAACACGTAAAGAACAAATGAATGTCATCACATCTCCATTTATAAGAATTCAAGAATCAAAATCAAGAGATTATGCCATCATTACCCATCAATAGAATCGAAACGGCAGCCCTAACTGACAGTCGCACGGGAAACGATGCAAAGCATCAGAAAAATGCGCCATGATGACGCATGAAGTCATGACGTCCTTCTAGTGCAGAAACGACGTAACCCCAAAATTTGCGGCTCACGAAAGGTCACATTGCCAGCTCGTCCCAAATTTAACTGCCCGATCCACTCGCGCACTCTTCTTGACCAAAACCAACAAAATCCGCTCATCAAGGTCGCATTAGGACGGCCTCAATAAACGAATGGACTAACTGTATATGTCAAAATCTATCGCCGAGCATTTAGTGCGAGGTAGTATCGAGGGAAGAGTCAATCGAGGTCGATTAGGAAACGACGAAGCTCGTGGTCGGCATGTCAACAGTGACCGAGGTGGAGCGCTGTAACGACTAGTTTTTAGAATAGTATAATAGAGAGAATATATATGTACCCTTAGGGTTTTCTAGGGCTATGTCCCACATAAATAGGGGAAAAAAAAAAAGGAAATGGGGCATGTGATATTTACTGGATAAGAACAGAGTTCTGATAAAGATTCTCTCTCTTTCTTGTAAAAGATACAAAGATTTTTTTCATCAATATTCTTGTTCATACTATTCCACACTTTTCCATCGGATCCGAGAATAGTTCGAACATTCTAGGATTTATCTGTCACTCATCATTGTCAGGAAGAACAATCATCTAGTTCTTTCATCATTGTGTGAACCACTTATCCTATTTATTTAAATATCATTTATTGTTATTTATTACTAAATACTCCACCATTATTACTCATACCTTTTGGGATATTTAATGTATGTTATTGTCAGTCTCCTACTAGATCTATTCCACATTATACACATGTTCTGAAGTCGCACCTATAGATATTATCATTAATTAAGTTTAATCCACCATTACATAAATACAATAGTTAACAGAAAGTTATACTTTTTGGTTAAACAATATGTAGGGATTAGATCTCTAAGCAGACAAGATTAACTAGTTCTCCTTATCTTTCATCATACTTGTATGGGATAAAATCTATAGAAGAATATTTAGGGTAATATGGCATTAAGGAAAGAGTCGGCCGAGGAGCAGCAAGATTTGTGATCGAGATGTCAATAATGATCGAGGTCGAGCACCGCTGACAGAGCAGTAACAGCTAATTTTTAAAATTGGATATTAAAGAGAATATTCTAGTGAATATTCTCTACACTTGTACCATTATGGTTGGTTAGAGATATGTCTCAAATAAATAAGAAAAAGAAAGGTATGTAATATTCAATTGATAAGAACACTTTTCAGGAGAAGATTCGATCTCTCTGGTAAGAATACAAAGATTACCTTTTTATCAAGATTCTTGTCCATATTATTTCACACTTTTCCACTAGATGCGAGAAAAGTTCGAACAAACCTTGGATTTATCTATCATTCATCATTGTTAGGAGGACCATTCGTCCAATCCATTCTTAATTGGGTGAATCATTCCTCTTATTTACATAAATGCTATTTATTGTTATTTATTGCTAGTTACACCTCCATTATTGCTCATCATTCATGAACTTTTTGTGTCGATCATTGTCAATGTTTTACTGGATCTGTCCCATCACACGCACGTTTTTAAGATTCGCATATAGAGTTATTATCTTTAACTAGATTTAACTCATTATTACATAAATTTAATAGTTTAGTCGAAAATTACACATTTTGGTCAAACAATACTCTCTATTCACTAGTTTGAGATAAAGACAGCTTTTGCTCTTCGGTTAAAGAACAGAACTTACTGCAAGAGACTCTTCGTCTGATTTTGTGCATTGAATGTACTTACTTGAGAGGAGATGGATTGGAATATAGGATGTAAAATAGTCTAGTGTAGAGGTATGCAGTGTCTTCAGCCTCCTAAAATTTTGAGTTTTTCTCCAAATTGAACATAGAGAAGAAAATATAGGGGGAATTATAGGCTGTGCTGCTCACATTCCTCAAAAATGCCTCCCGATGTGTGTCGGATCCTCTAAAATAGTGCATTTTTGGAGGATTTGGAAAGCCCGAGCAAGAGGGATTACATGAACATTGGTTTCAGCTTGCAAGATGCTGATTGTGGAGAATGTGAGCGGTCTGTTCTGCTTTGAATTTTGGGTGTCCAGATGCAGAAAAAGAAGACTAATCCAAACTATCACTTTCTAACTACTGTTGAGGATACTAGATTTTTGAGGTGTCTTGTCATGTAAAAGCCTTAATTTTGGGTATACTTTTAGAAGATTTATGGTTCCAGATCTCTGGGTCTGCCTATAATTGTGTGTCATTCCAGACTGTCCTATTTCTGAATTGTTTAAAATATTTTTCTTGCCTTCCTGGTCTAAGAGAAACCAAAAAGAGAAGAAAGAAAACAATAACATGATAGAAAAATATATTTTTGGACACCTAAAGAATATACAGAAAATAAATACTACAATTTACGATTCAACTCTTTACATGTAAACTAAACTCATTTTTCTTTATTAGTTTTCGTGCTCACAATTTCCCTACCAAGCAAAGCTAACCCACTCGTGTGTCATCCTTCATATCGAGTCATTAAATCATCACGTCATGTTATAATCGACACTTTCATAGTATTATGAGCAGACAATTTCGAAGTTGGTAATAGCAGAAGAAAAACATGGTAATGAAAGGGAGATCAACGTAACATTATTACAAGTGTTATTTTACAGTGGTGAATAGGCAAATTAGCAAGTGGGAAAAATTGAGATATATTTTTCCCTTTACTATATAAAATGTGGGAGGAAATGAGGTTTGTTATAATAATCAATAGCACATGAATGGGGTCCCAATTGTCACTTTCACTCTGCAAGTTTAGGACCAACCATATTATTAACCTGGTGCTCTTCTTTTATGGCTCCAAACACTGTGCAAGTTGACAACATTATTCCACCCCCCTTACTGCTTTGTCCTCTTCGTTTCTTGATTTGATGTTAAACATTCGAAACTTTGATTATTAGCAACTCTTGTTTAAAGTAACCCTCAAACATTCTTGGATTTTAATCCATTTTGTATCTCCTATGTGTGGAGTATGGAAGTTTTGATTCCTCTTGAAAGTACTCGAATGTGACATTTAACAAATAAAAAGATATAGGCATAAGAAATGGGTAAAGATGCAACTATAGGGACTTATACCAGATTTTTTGAGAGCACACAAGCTAGATTAATTATCTTTCTTATATAATACAGTAAAAGGTCCATACTTTGTTCAATATTGGTGTAAAATTTTTTGGACATTCAGTGTAATTTAATTTACTCCCACTATTTATCTTCCAGCTCTATTAGGTTTTCAGTTGATAGTCTACACCCTTGCGTTGAAACTAGAATTACCATTTTTTACCCAAGAAAATTACTACTATTTAAGTGATATGTAGAAATTTTTGCATCACCAAGAAATAATTAAAACTTTTTTTTTATTGTCAAGAAATTGTTAGAACTTTTCCCCGATAAATATAGGCAAGATAAGACTGCGTACAATGAACTCTTGTGATTCTGCTCTTGCCTAAACCTCGCGTGTAACAAAAATTTAATACACCAAACTATCTTTTTTTTTGGATATAGATTAAAAAGCATATTGACAAGATGCCTCCCATGTAATATCAAAATCCGCCCTAAAGTGCGGATGGGGTAGGGGTAGAAGTCTCTTGTCCATATTTTGCTTAGGAGTATAAAATATTCTTACTTAGTTGTCCTTCCTCAAGCTTATCTTCTAAACACTTACTAATGGTTTTGATTTTTGGCGCAATCAAGATTTTCACTGAGAAAAATAAAATTTAAAAAAGTAAACATTCAAAATCAAGTAAAGTTAATATATACTAATATATATATAAGAATATAAAAAATTTACCTAATTACATATATAGTATAATTTTTTTTGGTTATTATTTTTTTTTCTATTTTCTGATTATTATTTTGCCGGTGTTATCTTTTTGGCTTTCTTTGATGTTGCTATTCCACTGTCTTTTTTCATTTTCGTGAGCCGAAAGTCTATCGAAAATAGTTTTTTTACTCTCCCGGAATAAAGGTAAGATTTACGTGTATACTTTATTTCTCAGACCTCATTTGTAAGATTTCACTGAACTGTTGTGGTATATCACAGGTGTCCTCTTGAATAAAGGTAATTCCGCCACTGGTTTCGATAGAGGGCATATCGTTTAGCCTGCTTTAATCTTTTTTATTGTCCAAGCAATTTCTATGTGTCTTCCTCATTTTCAATTTCACATGTTCATTTACCAAGTTATAGTGCTTATTAATTGAGATTGGTGAAAATCATTGTTTTAATAGAAAAAGTAGTAGTTATCCTTGAAAAGATTCAAACATTTGCATGAGTCTTTGCTATGTACGTGCACGTGTGCGCATGAATTATTGACTACTTCTATAATAAAAAATTGTGTGTAAGCAATCGCAAGGCCTAACTCTATTGCTTTTAGCTCTTATTATTTCTTTTTTTTAACATAATATGTACAAACATTTGTGTCAGCATCTAAGGAAAGCTTTTGACTTAAAACGGAACAAGTTAATAAAGAAAACAACAAAATTTTGGCAATAAAGAATCTGCACCACAAGTTCTATATTGAAATCAAGCTGACAGCTACTCCTCATCTAATTTAACTATGCAAGCATGCAACCTCTCCACAATTATTGCTAATTCATATGTTCATTCTACATAAAAAGACAATATATAAGTTCAAAATTCATTATATCAAAAAATTTTCGACATAGCTTTAACTCACCCTTTACTGACATTGTATTTCATCAACTATAACTCAACTCAAGTTTACAAGAAAGAATTTACTTGATATACATCGACAATATAATTTTCTTTTTTTTTAATTCAGAACGAAATTCGCTTTTGAAGAATATGATCGAAACAATAATAAGAATATTTTTTGGTAAAACTATATATCTTATTATAATTAGTGCTAGTGGATGACCAAATAAGTCTAAGTTTTGATATGAGTTATGAGTTTCCTGATATTCGATCACTTAATAATTAAAAACCACAACCATCACTATTAAAGAGTTTTGAGGTGTATTAAAGTATTCTAAAGCATGCTATTAGGGTTTTGCATAATATTTTACAAACCAAAGCTGCACATTAAATTAGCAGAGACAAAGGGCACCTTCAATCACATGCAAACTGCAAGAATATCTACCTACATATGAAAGGTGACATCTGGCCTCTCTCATTTATGGTTTTTGTTTTGTATTGAACATGTGGCAATTGTGTAACAAGTACATTTGTTGGATGAAGATAGAACACATGTAAAATATCTATACCCTTTAACAAGAGGATCAATAATTATTAAAAAAGAGAGTACTAATGTTATAAATTGCATTATTTCCTGCTTTAACAACCTTCATTAATTCTTTCATTCTAATTTGAATACCACTCCAACATAACATCCTCATCAATAATTTCAAACTTGGTGAAATTTTACTGTATAATATTATGATAACAACTATTAGTGTACCAAGAAAGGAAATTGTCAGCACTCAGGACACATAGCTGGAGGTCTTGTCTTTTCCTTGAAATCTATGTCATGCTCCAAGATATGGGTGGCAATTCTTAGAATCAAAGATTTTGGGAGGTTAGAAAGAAAACAATAATTGCACCCTCAATATTATACATGGATCATATTTTTAGTAGATAGCTGTCATAGAACTAGGTGGGGTTGTGCCTTTTTGGTCCCTTTTGGTAGAAAATGAAACTTGAAAGGGATCAATCTTCATTATTCACAATGTCTTGTTCTAGTTTTGAGTATATTACATTACCAGATTGAACCAACTCAATCAGCTAGGCTGGCAATTCTCATAGTTACAACAATTTATTATTTCTCACATCACTCTGTAATAAATTGTATTTATGCCGCATTATCTAAAAGCAGAATATATAATACAATCAGACCTTTTTATAACAATATATTTATGTAACAGTCATTTACTAAAGTCAAATTGTTTTTTTGAAACCTATTCTTATATTATGATATAATATATATCCTCTATAATAATAATTCACTATAGCAGTAAAAAGAGGTTTGGATGTAATTCCATTCCATTTATCTTTTTTGTTGGGAGATTCTTTGTTACACATTTTTAAAGTTAAATTAACTGTTGACGAATAAGAGAATATGAGATAGTGTAAAGCTGCAAAAAAATGAAAAGAACTATTTTGAAGTGAAGAACATTGGACTTAATATTATTATTATTATATATCTCCTGAATTGTGTTTGGTGTGGGAGAGAGAGAAATAAAATAAAGACAGTTTTCTCTCAACTTTTTTGAGATTTATGTTTTAAAGTTGTTTCCCACTACATAGACAGGAACAATAACTGGGAGGAGGACTAATAAAAAATTAAAAAGAAAGAGGAGAAAGTAGGATAAAAACAAGATCCTCAGAAATCTAAAGCCCTTTTCCCTTTTTATGCACCCTATTCACCCCTCAAACAACAATCTTCTTTTCTCTCTTCAATTGCAGCTGCAGACACAGAAAATATACTCTTTGCCAATTCTTATTGCCTCTTCCTTCCCTTCAATCCACCTGCCAAAAACACAAAGCCAAACTAATTAATTTTTGAATAACATCTAAAGAAAAATATGGCAGATATAGACAATACTAATTAGTTGGTATTAAGCCTAGTCATGTTAGTATATTTATTTTAGTTCCAATTTTTACTAAGAGTCACCAACTTATATTCCAGGAGATAACATAGAGAACTTCTAAAATTTACAATACAAGATTGATATCGGCTTAATTGAAGCTCTAACTTATTTGGGATTAAGACGCAGTTGATGTTATTCTATGAAGAACAAAGCAGCCCTTATGCTCCATTACTTTAGAAGCAGTTAAAAAAAGAGAAGCAACACAGCTTCTGTTTACTCACTAGATTTTTCTGATGAAGTTCTTCCACTCACAGATGTTTTCAAGAAACCAAAGTGCTTCCCTAAAACAGATTTACCCTGAAAGGAATAACACAATTCTCATTGTCAATTCTATACTTAAATTAAAAAGACATCAGAAAAAATAATCCAAGAATGACAATTAAAAAAAGCAACCTTAGAATGTGTTTCAGAGAAGTCAGCTACCATCTCCACAGAAGTTCTATCATTATATTCTCTGTTATCCTGTAATACAAAACGGGTATACATCAAAGTGAAATAAAGTAACATATTTCATATTTTAAGATTAAAAAAAATAACAGAAGGTAACGGGTTTGAGCCGTGAAAACATAATCTTATTAAAATACAGGATAAGGCTGCCCTCCCAGACCCCGCGCAACTCATAGCGAGAGCTTAGTGGCTTGCCCTTTTTTAAAATTAAAAAATAAAAGTTGGGGTCGGACTGAACATACCTTAGGGAAGCTAGAGAATGGAGAACTAGCAGTATCATCAAGATAAAGATTCTGTTTTTTGACCTTTTGTTCTTTTATTTTCCGTTTCTCTTTTGGCTTTGTGTTTTCAGAAGATGAAGGATAGAAAATGTATCCATTTTGATCAAAGCAATATTCTTCATGAAAATGTGGTGGACCAGAAGAAGCATCAGAAACCATTGACATATCTTCATCTTCTTGATATTTATCCACATATTCTGTTTTACTCTTACCATATATGCCATAATCAATATTTCTTCTGTTATATTGATCTTCAGAATTTGAGAGTTGATCTAAGTACAATGTCCAACCAGATTCACATCCACTACTACATTCAGAAGCTGATATATTCATACTTAAAAAAAGTGAAAATGCACCTTAATTGTTGGCTAAGTACACTTGGTGTTTCTTGAAAGTAGAGAAAAAAATATGAAGGTTCGGTTATTAATAGAGGAAGGAGTAAAGATTAATATGGGTTGGATTCTGTTTATTGGTTCTGTATTTATAAGTGGGAAGAGAAGAAGAGTAAGGTATATAAAAACAAACTTAGCACACTCAATAGTAGACTAGCTTTGTCCTTTGCTTTATCCTTTGGCCTTATTTTTTTTCTCAATTTTGTGAAGGATCAAAACTTGCCAGTTGGCTTAGTCATGGGGTAGGGGAGGGGGAGAGAGAGAGAGACAATGAGTTTCTTGGCCACTTGCAATTGATATTTGGTACAACATGGTGATTGAAAGAAAATCATATGTTCAACAATATTTGTGCAACAGCCAGCCAGCAAATGCCAACCATTCCCCTTGCATTTTGTGCTTATTATTACTACCAATTACACACTCCAATTTTATCTGTTTTGAGCCGAGAATTTATCGAAAATAATTTTAATATTTTTTCAGGGTAGACGTAAGATCTGTGTGCACACTATTCTCTCCACATCTCACTTGTGAAATTTTACTGGGTTGTTGTTATTGTTACCGCACTCCAAATTTTTATCTGTTTTGAGTTGAGAGTCTATCGGAAACAATCTCTATAATTTTTCAAGGTAGGGGTAAGACCTGCATGCACACTATTCTTCCCGGGCCCCACTTGTGAGATTCCGCTGGGTGGTTGTTATTGTTGTTGTACCACACTCTAATTTTTATCTGTTTTGAGCCGAGAATCTATCAAATTCTTTTATACTTTTTTAGGATAGGGGTAAGACCTGAATATACATTATCCTTCCCAGACCTCACTTACGAAATTCCACTGAATTGTTATTGTTGTACCACACTCCAATTTTTACTCTCTTCACTTTCTTTTTACCACATCCATGTCAAAAGTGGACATTTATTGGATTATGGATAGAGTTCATTTTTGTATGGAACATGTTTTATTTTATACTGTAATTTTAGAGGATGAGATGAAACAGTCTACTTAGTAAATTATCATCACATGCAAGAAAATTCCAAATAGTGGATAATATGGGATTCTGTTCATATTTATGTAATGACAAATTTAGTGAGAATACATTTGTCAAAAGGCATTTTTTCATGGAATTGAGGTTCAGACTTGTCTGCAAAATCTATTTGACTCTGCAAAATACTTAACAAGATAACAAGATTGAGCAACATAAAACAGGCAGTGAGTCAGTAATAGCTTCATAAAGTGTAGGCAGTGGTGCTATATATGACATTATTAATGAGGGGCGTTCTTGGATCACTTATTGCTGACATAAGAGACACATTTTAAAACAAATTTTCCTTGACTAAATTTGTCTTTCTAAATTGGTCATAATTGGAGGCTTGGTCTTTGCAGCGTATACCAGTTTTTCTTAGCCCGTGGTTACTTACGTAGAATTTATACAAGCGGTCTCAATTCTTTACTGCTGATACTGCGGTTAATTATCTGAGCCGATGATTTATCAAAAATAATTTTTTTCCTTCGTAAAATAGAAGTAAGGTTTGTATACACTACCCTTTCAAAAACTTGATTATAAAAATATGCTGGATATGTTTGTTGTTGTTAGTCTCAACCTATTGTCTCAATTTGGCTTGTACATGCATGTCTTTGCAATGTATGTTGGTTTAGAGCTACAGCCTATCTCAAATTGACATTTACCTTTGTATTTGGCCTGTTTTATATTTACATATAAATTTTAAAAATATATACATTTACACACACAAATGTAGAAAAATATTTTTGCAAAACGACGTCGGATGACATTAGGGATGGCAAAAGGGCGGGTGAGATCGGATATGGGCGGATCGAAAACGAGTAATGTGAGTATGAATAAATTATCCGAACGGCCCATATTTAATACGGATAAAAATGGGTTAACCGGCGGATATCCATATTATCCATGATTTCCTGAATATGATCACTTTTGGGAGAATTTCTTGTTTCCCAAGCTTGAGAAATCCCCAGTTTGAGGCTTTACAAATATAAAAGTTATATCCATTAGTTATCCATTTTTTAAATGAATAATATGATTCTTATCCATATTTGACCCGCTTTTAAAAAATTCATTATCCAACACAATTTTTAACAAATAATATGATCGAATAATTATTTTCTTTTAACCATTTTGCCACCACTAGATACGACTTCAAAAAGAGGCTCCACAACTAAATAGTCAGCTTGAATTATTGAAAATCTCCCATCACAAACTATAAATGCCAATTCTTGAAAAGGTAGTGCCAATGGTACATCATTAGGTAATAATAGTACATACAATTATTGCACTATATAGCACAAGCTACAATTTTAGCCTCTATAAAAACCAGAAGGAATACGAAACAAAAGTTTCGAAGGTAAAAAAAATATATAACGGTGAAATAACAAGAAAGAAGCAGCACATAGTCTGCCGGCTTTAGAAGAAACAGTGAACCAATTTCACACCAGGAGAGAAATGGAAAGGTGTGTCCCAAAATCATGTCTTTATTATTATAGGGCAAAAAGTAGGTCATATAAGGCTAAAATGATGGGATTGCAAAAAACCATTTACTCATATAAGGGACTGGTGTAGGGTATCCTTTTTAAGTCATCTGGTCCTAGATCCTAATCTCCTTTGCACATGCCCTCCGCTGGCTTCTTGCCCCGCCCAAAACTACTCCTTTTTGTATGATTTATCCCACTAGGACTTGTGTTCTTCGTATATTTTAGTTCTCTACTTCTTTTCTTTTTCTTTTTCTTGAATACATCCCTATATATTTTTATCATTACATCTTTAACCAAGCAATTTATAAGTAGGTGTTAGCACAAGTCCAGTTCCAAATAACAACTGAACGGAGATGGAATCAGAATTTAAAATTTATAGGTTTAGGATTCTAGTCCTTTAAAGTTTTTGGTTTCTGAATTAATAATTTATATATATTCAAAATTTCTCGAATCCCTTGGTGGATAAATCCGACGACTAGAGTTAAATAAAAACTACTAAATTTGACCGAACCCATAACTTATATTCTAGCTTGTCCCTGTATCTAAAGCAAGCTATTCAATTTGAGCAAAAGGGTGAAGAAAGCCTAATCGCCATATAGGGTGGGACTTCTTCAGCCAAGTGGGCCAAGTATCCAAGAGTTCCACATTGGACAGAAAGTGGAGGTTTGGACAGCTTATAAGTTGTCCCCAACTCTTTATCTCATGAGTTAACTTTTAATATCGAAGTTAATTATGTGATTGAGTGGTACTGGAACCAGTCTCGTCTTGTCTTGTTTCTAAGCCAGTGCCATAATTGGTCCGCAAATGTTCATCTCGTGACCTAACTTTTGGGTCGAAGTTAGGCGAATTCGTAGTAAGAAACTCCAATTCTGAGTGAGAGATATTGGGAGACTTCTTGACCTAGTCTTTTATCCAATTACTCCAAGTTCAAATAAGAGCAAGAAGTCAACTTCAATATCATAAGTGAAAAATTGGAAGTATTGCTATATGATAATTGATACAAAGCTAAAAGAATGGTAGTTTGCACCTTTTTCAAATATTGCATTGACTTTTAACCAGCAAAGAGTGACGATGCAAATTATGGGCAATGCAGCAAAGAACTTGCCTTTGCCAATCCTATGTGGTCCCTTGAAAAGATTAAGGTCAAGATTTGTCACTCACTTGCAAAATTTTCAAACTCTCCTTTGTAAGAGTCTCACTCTCACAGGTCACAACAAAACAATTTAACATCTTTTTTCAATCGTGACCCCAAAAAGCCAGCTAAAGACAAACATCCAAGTCCACATCAATGGAGTCAAATCTTCCAATACCTAATTATGGAATGGGAAAGTCCCCTTTACTACATAAAAAAGAATATTCATATGTTAACCTTCATATCTAAAACTGGTTTAGGGAAGATCTTTAACTTCTTCAATATACATATTTCCCATGATTTCAATAACACTTCTAGACCGCGAAGATTAATAGTCTGTTTGGCCAAACTTCTCCAAGAGTCAAAAGTATTTTTTTTCTTTCCAAAAAGTACTTTTTCCCTCAACTTGAGGTGTTTGGCCAAATTTTGTAGAGGGAGAAATTAAGTGCATTTGGAAAAGAAGCAGAAGCAGTTTTTAAAAAACAGAAAAAAGCAGAAGCAATTCACTTTTCTTCTACCAAAAATACCCTTAGCAAAATATAGTATATACCAATAACCTACTTATTTTAAACATAATACTTAGATTATTAATGTATAAGTAAATTTTCTTATTTTTAGGATAACTTTCTAATATATATAGTGACTTATGGTGTGAATGCTTTTATATTTGTTGAATGATATTTTGATATATCTAAATCATCTTAAAATAATTAAAGTACTTTTCAATTTTATTTTTATATTTTACTTACATAAAATGAAAAGATTAATTATTGTCTTAATAATAATTTTTAAGATTATTTATTTGCTTATATAGTATTAGCTATTAAATAAATCTCTTCATGCCTTTATTCGTAATTTGATACTTAAAAACACTTTTTGAAATGCTTGGTCAAAACACAAATTATTGTTCAAAAGTACTTTTCAGACTGACTAGCCAAACAAAAAATGTTTCTCTTCAAAAGTATTCTTTAAAAAGATACTTCTGAAAAAAATACTTTTCAAAATAAGCTAATTTTTTCTGCTTGGCCAAACAGGCTATATAAGTGTATCCAAATGATTTCTCGACACTAGGGGACAAGAATATTAACAGTATAAAAAAATGCAAAAAAGTTCTAAAAATATAAGTACATACAGTATTTAGCAGGAAAGTAGTAAAATAGGACATCATTTAATTAATTGGACACGAGAATAGAAAGCAAATTCAACGAGTATACAATTTTTTTTAAGTAACAATAAACAATATACCTCTTAATTCAAAAGGCACTATATATTTCTACTTATTTCTTAATTTATGTAGAAAAAGAAAAGAAACTTATAATTATAATGTATAATTGTATTACCATTTGTGTGTCTAAATCAAGAAGGGTATATAGGCATCTGAATAATAAATGTGGAAATAGACCTAACAAGAAGGTGGGACTATCGTTCTCAGAGTGACAGCCAAAATTCACCATTTACGCACAAAACAGTCTCGTTATCTCCTTTGGGGAAAATCTGAATATGGGCAAAAGATTTTCAGAAATTGTTTCTACGTAAACTATTTCTCAGTTAGTTTCAATCTGACATGTCACAAACATTGCCAAAATGTTCTTCAAGTTAGTAATACTACCACTTATTAGCCCCCCTTTCTATCTACTGCATCTATGCAAACTTCTTTTTTTCCCTATAGTTACTGTTTTGTTTGTAAAAGCGGAATAATGCTTTATCATTTCTTCTTGTGGTTGAACTTTACTGTGTACTGCTTTCGAATTATTGTGCTACAAACAACAGTCACAATTTGACATCGGATTGATGTGTGTCTAACGTTGAGGGCCGTTTGGTATCTGTCGAAATTCAGGTCAAGATTAGTCGCCGCGTTTAAATATCTATGAACTAGTACTTGATAACTTGAAGATTTTTGCATTTCTATTTTACGACAACGACAACCCAGTAATAATTTTGTATTTCTATTTTATCAGATTTAATTTTATCGTACTGCTAACAAGTAAATCTTTGATTAGGGGATCAAAATCCGTTGTCTTATCACTTGGTCATGATAGCGGAAGTAGGATTTTCACAGTTACATTTAAAAAATAAAAAAGGTAAACACGCGAAAAAATTAAAAAAAACATAACATCTAATATATATAATGAAATAATATAGACGGTGCAATTTTCAGCGAAGGGAGTTCGGGTGAACCCCCTTTCGCTCACCTAGCTCCACCCCTGCCCATAAAAAATATTACAAAGTAGAAGTAAATCTATCTTTACTAAGCTCCCGTTTGGCCATAGATATTGACTTCATGTTTTAAAAAAAAATTGAAATAATGTTTGTTTATGAAATATGATCATGCTTTGGGAAAAAAGATTTCAAAAATTTTCAAGTTCCCAAAAACTAGTTTAGGGTAGTTTTTGGACCAAATTTTTTCTTCAACTCACAAAATTACAACTTTTCTTCAAATAAAATGCATGTTCAAACAAAACTTTAACTTTTAAAATTTATTTTTTAACACAACTTCAAAATTTTTTTTTGAAGTTTCAATCAAATTTATGTTCAAACGCTTGCTAAAACTGTTGAATAGCTCTTGTGACACATTTTGTGATACACAGAAGTGTCTCCTAACATTTCATAACATAATTTTTATCAATTCTCATTTTCCCTCTATTTTCAACTCAACGATGTCATTTTGTTATATTTTTAGATTTGCCATTAAAATTTAGAAAAAAAGGAAAAAGAATATTGGGAAAGTAGAGCCAAAAAATAAATAAAGTGGACCAGTATCGTACTGGATAATGACTTGGATTAGTCCATGGACACACGTGTGCTGTTCCAAAGCCATGTGCTTCAGTATCTTGTGTCAATCAAAGGTTTCCTTTTTAACTCCTTCTGCTATATACTTATTTCAATATTAAATCCCAAAATTCTTTGAAGAGATTAATACGACCCCAATTAATAATTGGATACGTACTCTTTCGGCCCTGATATCCGGAATCTAGATTCATTATTTAATTCACTGTCCCCATGACAAAACAAATTTCTCCATTATTTAATGTGGCAAATAAATTTAACTAAGAGGGGGATTTGATTTGGTTTTGGTTAGTTTACAAAAATTAGGAGTACTAGTTTTTGTAAAGACTACATTTCTATTTTTTTTGTTTTGTTTCTGTAAGATATTTTAGTTGTCTCCGTGTGACCCGTAAGTCACTGATGCAACCTTTTCCAAATCTTACATGAACGAGGGAAGCTCGATGAACCTTACATGAATGAGGGATGCTTTTTACATCGAGCTGCTTTTTTTTAAAAAGATATTTTAGTTTGACTTCAAGAAACAAAGCAATATGTTTTTACTCGTGGTTTGATTTTTTTATTTTATTTTTTATTTTGTTTTGGAAAATTTTGTGGTAAAGAACTAAAATAAAATCTGCTTTAAAACATACATGGTTACTGGTTGTTTTCAGCACTAAATTTAGTTTCAGATATAAATGAACATTAACATCAATTGGTCATTCTCTATAAACTAGAAATACATATATCTAAATATATATATGGAACCTCATTCTTTGAATGAAGTAACAAGACATGAAAAAAAACTCATTATAATTGATACTCCCTCCATCTCAAATTATTAAGCGTGATTTCCAAAAATAATTATCTCAAATTATTTAGTATTTAGAAGCTCAAGACATAATCAATTACCATTTTTTTTCATTTTATCCTAAATAGTAATTATTCTTGAAAATGAAGATGGTACGTAAAATAAAGAGAGATCACATCTTAAGATATAAATAAGGGTAAAATAGTCAAAAATCCCTCCTAATTAAGGTTTTCTTAATGTGCGTGTAAAAGAGAAACACGACACAAAATTTGAGACGAAAGGAGTATTAGCTTTAGACAAAGTTTGTTACTATAATAATACAATTAATCATCTTTTGATACACACATTTGAGGCAACAGAATGACAGAGTTTGATGAAGGAACAAAATAAAGGATGCGTTTCGAGTGAATTTTTTCACACGACAGAAAGCATAATGTTTATGAAGGAAACAACCAAACAAAACAGTGAAGGCATAATTTTTTTGACTAATCAGGTGGGAAGAACCTATTAAGTTGGCATGGTAATTTATAGAACTCATCGCTTCTAACATCTTTAGCATATATCACAAACTTGTCCTACCAATGCAAACCATTATCTTTTCGAGCTTCATCTTTACTAATAGGGAGGGTTCTGTCCAAAAATACAGCAATCACAGCAGCTACCGTGGCGTGTGACATGAAGATGACAGACATTATGTCTTTAAACTGCATTTCAACAACAAGATCATCAGTACGAGGTTGTTTTGTAACAATAATTCTTAAGAGTAACCCCGTTTAATTAGTGGATGTGATTACCCATCTTGAATGTGTATGAAGAGGACCAGATCCAGAACATAGATGATGCTCTCTGAAGTACTGTGGTAAGGAAAATTCCAGAGGGAGTATCGGAGTTGCAGCATGAGAGACAATTCCAGAGGCATGATGAAAATTCCCTGAGAGATATAGGACCAAACTTGTTCAATTCAGTATTCAGTAGTTCGATAGACCAAAGTTTCTTCTATCCAAATCCAATAAGGTTTCAAGCAAATAATCAAATAAATAGGACTTGCAAGCACCTTATTAATGTGAAAATAAGTGAAAGAACATGTCTCAGCCAATTAAATCACTTAGATTTCTTTCTACATATTCTACTTCTGAAAAGAAATTACTTGGAAAATTTGTGGTCAAGAGAATTCTCACCAAGGAGATCCAGCAATTAGTCCAAGAGTACCCATGCAACAATTCGCATTCTTGTATGCGCCACACCAGGTCAATATTTCCGCATAAAACCATACAATTGCAATAGAGAAGAGATTGCAAACCAATCACATTCGGGCCCCTCAATCTGAGATATATGTTGATAGATACTGCAAGAACATTAGTACATTCAGAAAATCAATTATAGAAAGAGGAAAAACTTGTTTTTGTGCAAATATAAAAATAAAATTGCATGGTCATGCTTAATGTCTCAACAGACATATGAAAAAGCTATACGTCAACAA
Source organism: Nicotiana obtusifolia (assembly GCA_002018475.1). Taxonomy (NCBI): domain Eukaryota; kingdom Viridiplantae; phylum Streptophyta; class Magnoliopsida; order Solanales; family Solanaceae; genus Nicotiana; species Nicotiana obtusifolia. The sequence goes on from MCJB01043266.1 coordinate 36,972, forward strand.
GATTTTTTTTCTTAATCCTCCTCTGCACATGATTAAACAAAAAACAAACCACACACAACCGAAACAGTCTATCCTGGAATAAAACTATGTTTATCAAGTAAACCTTAATCCATGGGATACCAATTCAGAAACATTTGATCATGAAGAACTTTTGCACTAAGCAGTAAGCACCTATTCTAGAAAATGTATAGTTATAGAAAGACACATAGCCAAAGCTCAAATACCTTAGCAGGAATTTTACTTGCCTGTGAGATGACAACGATGTCTAATACAGTGAGCAGCTTCACTAAGGTCACAAATAACAACAAACTTGTGAATCATTTAAGGTAAACTTTTAACTTAATACTCTGTTATATTTTAAGACTTAGGATATTCAATATGAATTAGGTTAGTAGAAAATTATAAACTTGGTGTTGCGATCCAACAATTGAACCAACTGAACAATACTCAAAACATATATCTCCCATCAAGCAAATCCATAGGTAAATTTATCGTCTGCTCCGAACACGATATATTATGGTCTTCGTCCAATACATTTTTCACGTCTTCCAGAATCAGACATTATTGTTCTTATATAATTCATAAATTTATACTACAATTTTCAATAATAATGATTTTTTTTTAAAAAAAAATATGATTTAGATTCGCTCTGAAAACTGAACCAGTTGACTTGCACAATTGAATAAGCATACAATTTAGAACCGATGAAGCATTAAATTAATATAACGGAATCAAACAAAGGAAAATAAGGATGGGTATTGACTCACCTCAAAAGCTTCAAACATGCAGCAAGTTCCTAACTAGTTAATTTGGGAATCGATAATAGTACTCCGTTCGCCTTTGATTACTCCCATGTACCGCAACATGTTTCATTCTTTCCGGAATTCTCTTCAGCTTGTGACACTGAAATATACTCAAACCTTTTATCAGACTCATAGCAGTTGTGGCTAGATGCCAGCTTTCTAAGTTTTCAAGAAAATCCAGTCTAAGGGTCTCCAGCTGACCGAAACTGTTGCCCTCGCAAGTAATTTTCTTTCCGTTGTAAGCCCATGATAACTCGAGATGCTTCAAGTTTGGAAACTTTCCCAGAATTGGCATTGGATCTTCCTTGAGTTTTGCAGACCCTAGGACTAACAACGTAATGGATTTCGGTAGCTTGTTTAAATCAGCTAGTTCTTCTATTCCCCCTGATAACCACAATCTGTGAAGGTTTTCACAAGAAGAAAGAGGTTCAAGGGGAGGAAAATTTTGACCATATTGGCAAACTAGCCACAATGTGGTGAGGCGTTTCAGGCTGCCAATCGATTTTAGGGAGTAAGATTTCCTTATTCTTTCCATGCCCAACTCTAAAAGGTTGACTAAAGCGGCAGCATCAGTATCTTTCCACTGATCACAGCGAATATATTTAAGAGTTCGTAGATTCGTAAGTTTGTCAACTTGCAAGGGGACCTCGTATCGAGCAACGAAATGTCTCAAATTTGTGAGCTGGGCCACCTGAGGAGGTAGTTCGCACGAGCAATGGTCAGTTATCAATGCTTCCAGTGTCTGTAGGTTTTTTAGTTTGCCAATGGAAGGTGGAAGTTTGAAAACATTGGTGTTAGACAAGCCTAAGAACTTGAGGTGTACCAAATCGCCTATAGTATGAGGTAGTTCATTCCCAGAAAAAAGGATATTCTCCAAGTCCAGCACATATAGATGCTGGAACGTCGTACAAAACGTCATAAACTTTTTATCCTCCGAGTTCTTAAATTCTTTATCAAAGAACAATATTGACCTTACCTTCAATTTCGAAAGATCAAGCGAAAGATACCTTTGAGTTTGTGTATGAATAGCATGTCGATGACGAAATGGAATGCCCAAGTTTACTCTTGGATCATAAATATCAAACAAGTTAACCACCATGGCTTTTTGTACAGCAAGATCCCGAAGTAGGTCGTGTATCCTACATGTAAGAATTTTATCGAAGAATGTCTCCGCCACTTGAATCAGGCTGCGACTAATTAGCTCATGTAGGAAGTTTTCAGCAATATCCTCCATATGTTCTTCTCTAATTCTTGGTATGAATCCCTCAGCCAGCCACAAATACATCAACTTTTCAGTGTCGATCACTTCATCTTCTTGGAAAATGCCAAAGTATAGAAAACATTGCTTGAGCTCAAATGACAAATCATTGTAGCTCAAAGATAGAATGTGATGGATCTCAATAGAGTCATTCTTCATATGCTGCCAAATGTGTGTCTTCACCTTTTGCCATTCATCAACCCCCTTTCTGTGGGAAAGCAGCCCGCCTAGTACCACAATTGCAAGTGGTAAGCCTCTGCACTTCTCCACCATTTCCTTAGCTAGCTTTTCCATCAACGGGGAGAACAAGTAAGCAGAACCCATCTTATTCTCTGGACATAGTTTCTTGCAAAAAAGGTCCCAACTTTCTTCTTTATTTAGAAAACGAAGTTTATGGGAGAAACCTTTGTCATCGACTCTTTCAGCCACATCCTCCTTTCGTGTTGTAAGGATAACTCTACTGCCATTGTTGTTATCTGATAAGGCTCTTTTCAGACTCTCCCAAGCTTCTCGATGCCATACATCATCAACCACCACAAGGTATTTGCGCTCTTTCAATTGATCACGGAGGTGAGTTTCTAGATCTCTCTCTGTCATCTGCTTCAGCATTTTTAATGTTTCTTCATCGCAACCTTGTATAGATTTTATGATACTCTGAAGGAGATCCGGGGTACTATACTGTTGAGAGACACATATCCAAGCACGAGATTGAAAGATAGTGAGTAGACTTGGGGAGTTATACAGGTTTCTTGCAAGAGTGGTCTTGCCCAGCCCACCCATTCCATAAATTGAAAGGACATTTCGACGAGATTCCTTTTTGAGAAGTTCGTTAAGTAATCTTTGAAAGACCTCTTGAAAGCCAACAAAAAGTTGATCTTCATCTGCATAGGACACTGCTCTCCTCAATGATCTTATTAATGTGGAAGACGGATCATTTGCCCCATTACTTGGCCCTTCTCCAGCATTATTATTGATGTGAGTAATACCATACGTATCTCTTTTTCGAGAGATATCCATGACTCTTTGCTTGAGAGATTGGATGTTCGTCCCAATGTTGTGAAACTTGGCCTCATTCTGACAGATGCAAGCACAAGCCTTAAGACGATCAACAAATCCAGCATTGCCATCATTAATTCCCTCATCCAAACTGTATGTTTCCAAGATGGCCACTGCTTCATTAGCAACAGAAGTGATTTCAAATATCCATTGTTGCACCAGGTGATCTTCTGCTTGCTTCTTTTCGGCATCTTTGAGGAATGCCTGCACGAAAGACAGCTCATTTTGCAGCCAAAGCACGTTCTCTCTCAAACTTTGGCGCAGGGAAACTTCCTCTATGATGAAATCTCCCAGTTTTTGAACTGCATAGGACACAACTGCATCGACCATCTTGATCTTGATGCTAGTTTTTTCCCTGTAAAGATAAATGATAGGCTAACAATAGTAGTATTATAGAAATGCCTCTTGCAGTGTAGTGATTGCTCGTTGGCTTCACCGTTCGTTTATATACAAAATTAAACCTTGAAGAAGAGTCGGAAATTTCCAGCTGGCTATGAAAGTCATAGCTATCACCTCTCAAGTTGTTCTCTTCATAATCATTCTTAGCGTGTAAGAATCCAGACTAAGTCACTGTTTCGTATTTTGCCTGAATTAATTAGTGCTGAAAATAAAAAAGTCAGCAGTTTTAGAAAGATGTCTCAAGACTTCCTACGCATTTCGTTGTTTTCTCAAATTCTTTAGAGACAACTTGGGATATTATTATGGAAGTTTTAATTAGTTTACGTCCATAACCAATCATTATTAATTTGAGCCAAGTAGAAAAAAGGCAAAGTGGGTGATTTTAAACATCGAAGGAAAACAAGTTGCTGGCCACAATCTGCCATAAACACAACTCATATATCTTACTAATTATTGGTGTCTATAAGTTAGTCAAACATCCCAAATTCCCCATCTATATATTACTAAAAAGACAAAATTCAAAATTTATTGAAAACTCCATGTTCATATAAAACAAAAGCAGCCTTTCGCCATCTTCTTCATTTTAAAAAAAAATGAAATTATTCACGCTAGCTCCGTAAAAATCAGAAGACTCACCTTTTTTAGACTCCGCCATATTGGAGGAGTTGCCCAGGGCTAGAAGAGCTGATCTTCACATGATGAACAAATTCAACAAAATATGGCTAACGAATTTGAGCATTTTGACTCCCAGAATGGAAAAGAAACTGAAACCCAAAGAACTGGCCATATTAATACTAGCTTTTGCGAAAACCTAAATTTCGATTTTTGTTTGTGTTTCTGTGATAAATTTGCAGAGGACATAATATTCGTGAGACGCGAGGCCGAATTAAGGCTATAATGAAGGTTTGAAAATAGACTCTCGAGTGCATATAGATTTGATGAAGTTGTGTTAGTTTGAACATCTATTTTATTTAAAAAAAAGTTAGAAATTTTGTGAGGGGAGAAAAATTTCCATCCAATAATTGTCCTAAATCAGTTTTAGAAAATTTAGAAATATTTTCCAAAATATGATCATATTTTATAAATAAATAATATTTTTTTTTATTGAAAAAATAAAATCAATATCTATGGCCAAACGGGAGCTAAATGTTTCAGGTTGAGCAAGTAAAATAAAATACTTGAAGTGCAAGTTTAGTGACATAATTCAGGAGGCTCATGTGATAATGATGTTGGATTTAAAAATTATCCCAGGAGAGAAAGTTTTAGGTACCTTGATTCAGTAATTCAAGACAGTGAGGAGATTGCGGGTGAACACAAAGGCAATGGGGAGATTGCGGGTGAATAAAATAGAGGCTAGCATTTAATGTTTTGTGTGATAAGAATGTGCCATCAAGACTTTAAGGTAACTTATATAGAGCAGTGATTAGACTGATTATATTGTATAAATAGAGTGTTGGTCAATTAAAAACTCTCATATCAGAGATGATGATGCTGAGATTAATGTGTTGGCATACTAGGAGAGATATAGTTAGGAATAGAGATATTCGTATAAGGTAGGTGTGACCTCCGTGGTGGACAAGATACGCGAAGCGAAATTGAGATGATTTGGGCATATGAAGTCCCAGTGAGGAGGTATGAGAGATTGAACGTGATAGATCTGAGGAGAGGTAAAGATAGGCCAAAGAAGTATTAGAGAGAAGTGATTAGGCAAGACATGACACATCTTTATATTGCGGAGGAGATGACCCTTGATAGAAGGGTGTGGAGTAGGGATGTTCAAAATCGAACCGTAATTGATAATCGAACCGCAAAATTGGCTTATTAGCTCATTGGTATCGGATTATCAGATTAACGGTTGGTGAACGAATTAAAATTTTATAATTAATGACTTATCAGTCTGAGGTAAATTATTTAATTTTCTTATCGGATAAATCATTAACCCGTTAAGAATTATTATATTTACACCATTGAGTTTGCATCTTGATGCTGAATCCAAGACTTTGACGTTATTTATTGAGGCAGCTTGTAACGTTGTTTTGAACTTTTGATATTGTTGTGTTTTTCTCCAACTGCGTGATTGAAGAGGCAGTCTCCTCCAATTGCTTTTAATAAATCAAATAGGCAGTCTCCAATTGCTTTTTATGTTTCATATCATCCCGTTTCAAGTCTCCTGCGAGAGGGAGTAATAACTTTTGTCAATTGTCATTGTTTGCATCTTATTTATATTTTATCTTTTGTTGTTGCCAATTATAAAATATTTACATCTTGTGGCAGTTGGCACAAGCAGTTGTGCTAGCTATTAGTCTGCTGGTTGCTTTTTGACTTTTTCTATACAACATACAAAAGTTTTGTTGTTTCATCTTTGCAAAAGCAGTTGTGAAAAAGACATGGAAGCTGCCTTGATTTTAATTTCACCGGTGGAAGTTGTATTACAATTTACATGTTGTGATTTTAATTTTTATTGTTTCTAGATTTAGTCGGTATACCGTTCGATAATCGTTCAATACTTACTAATTTGATATCGAATCTACCGATATCTTATCGGTTGGCTAACAAATTAGTATATTTTAAAGCTGATAACCGATAAGCCGAACTGTTAAGGGTAATTATCTGCATGTTCCGCATGATAAGCAAACCTAGTGTGGAGGTCGAGAATTACGCAGTCGAGCCTCTTTCCTTTCATTCCTTACTCTCATATTTTCATTTGTTTCAGTTTTAATCTTATCCTGTTATTGTTACTGCATTTCTTGTTTTATACTGTTGTGGTTATGCATAGTTGCTTTGAGCCGAGAGTCTGTTGGAAATAGTTTCTCTACCTACCCAAGGATCTCTATCCTCCTCAGAACTCACTCGTTGAATTACACTGAGTATATTGTTGTTGTTGTTTATGTTTTTGTGAGATATTTTAGTTTGATTTGTAGGAAACAAAACTAGGTTCTATAAATAATTTAGGCAGTATGATTTAATTTTGGCTTTATTTTTGTACTAGGTTTTGAAAAATAAATTTGGGAAAAATCGTGGGTTTAGAGTACCTTTTTCAGAAAATGAAAGTACTTTTGTGTTAGTGTTTGTAACAATCTACCTGTGGATTATTCTTAGTTTTATAAAATAAAATCTGCTTCTACAAACAGACATTGCTGTTTTCAATTTTTGAGAACTTTTCTAAACTATCCCTTGTTAGACTTTCTTGTTGTAGGCCTGTTTCCACCCAAGACCATATTTTCCCTTTTTAAACATAGGCCCGAGTTCAACTATCAATGGGAAAATTCTACACGAATGTTGTTTTTCAGTTTCTGCAATATATTTTCCAGTTTGTCCTGGAAAGAGCTTGAATGCATTACTACTAGTTTCAGATACGAATAAAAATCATCATCAATTGGTCATTCTCTACAACAACAAAAAACCTAATGAAAATCTCAGAAATGGGGTCTTAGGAGGATAGAGTGTACATGAACTTTACCTTACCTGAAGGAAGACAGGTTATTTCCGATAGACCTTCGGCACAAGAAAATATGAGAAAGAAGCAATAGAAGCAAGCCGTACCAACAACACGATACTAGATAAACTAAAGTGAAAGAGACTATGAACTAGAAATTCATATATCTAAGTATAAGGAACCTCTTTTGAATGAAACAACAGGACACGGAAAAGACTAATATTAGTGACTGATCTTAGCTTAAAGGGATAATTTGAGACTCCAGCACAAATAGTGCTGATATTCATAATAGGAAGATTGCTGGAACGTCAACAGAATGATATATAGTTTCATCAAGGAATAAAAAGAACACAACAAAAGGATGAGTTTAGGTTATCAGATTCTACATATGACAGAGAGCCTATTGCTTATGAAGGAAACAACCAAACAAAACAGTGAAGACATTTTTTGACTAATAAGGTGGGAAGTACCTATTAAGTTGGCAAGGTAATTTATAGAACTCATCACTTCTAACATCTTTAGTATATACCACAAACTTGTCCCACCAATGTGAACCATTATCTTTTCGAGCTTCATCGTTACTAATAGGGAGGGTTCTGTCCAAAAATACAGCAACTACAGCAGCTACCGTGGCATGTGACGTGAAGATGGCAGACATTATGTCATTAAACTGCAGTTCAAAGACAAGATCATTAATACAAGGTTTTTTTGTAACAATAATTCTTAAAAGTAATCGTGTTTAATTAGTGGATGAAGGTTGTGATTACCCATCTTGAATGTGTATGAAGAGGACCAGATCCAGAACATAGCTGATACTCTCTGAAGTACTGAGGTAAGGATACTCCCAAGAAAAGAGAAAATCCTAATATGAACTTTGTCCTAAAGCTGTTAAGGTTACAGAATTGGAGAAATCCAAGACCAGCAGATGCTGCATTTGTACAAATGAGCCAAATCATTTTTGTCATTGGAGAAATTTGCTAACGAAATGGTAAAAATGTAGGAGTTACATACAGACATATCCAAAGAAAATGCAATATATGGCAGCCATGATTGATGCAGGTATTGAAGCAAAAATTGCTCCAAATTTTCCTGGTAAACAAAAAGGTAGGTCAGTCATTGAATCAATACATCAGTATTAGTATATAGAGAAAAGAGTTTACTTTTGGTAGAGAAAAAGAGTTTATTAGTCAGTCCTTGAATATACATTAGCATTAGCATACCTAAGATGGAGAAGAAAATCATAAAAGCAGCAGATATTTGTGCGACTCTTCGGCTTCCAACTCTTGTCATTGCCAAAAGACCAGCATTTTCCCTGTAAATAAAACATAAGCTCAATTCAAGCAGCTTAATTCTATGTGAATCATAGTTAAATCGATTGCATGACATGAAATTTCAAGCATGGATAAGACCGTTTGTAGCCATCCGTGCCTAATAAGTAGAAGGAAATTCAGATTGGAAGAACAGTATAGAGATGATAGATTGTTACGCTGTAGCAGTGCAACCAGTGACACAACCAAAAGCAGCATTTAGCAAAGTACCTATCCCCTGCCAAGAATTTGAAGTTCACAATGTAAATAAAATTCGATACAGAGAGGATATATAGAAGAGAACATTTGATCTCACCAGCCAACCAACGCCCCGGCTAATGACAGAAGGTGGCAGTGGTGTAGCGCTTCCATATCTCGCTGATGCAAGGAATACACCAGTTGACTACACAACAACAGTATTCAAATTGAATTCAAGACTAGATTTTACCATGAAAATAAAAGCTCAGTGCACCAAAAACAATTTAGAACATAATTTCTTGCATCCTATTTTTTCAACAACGTTAACTGTGAAGACTGTGTTACATGTCACTAGCAAAGAGATAAGTAGAGGATCAGAGAGCAGACCTCAACTGAAGCAACAAAAGAAGCGAACATCATGGTTAAAGCATCTCCAAAGTTGAAGGTAGGAACCCCCCATTGAAATGGATATGGTATATCTATCCTGCATAAAGTGATGCGAGTTGCATGATAAAAGTTTCCTGAATCCAAATTCAATAAACAAAGTTTGAACAAATTTCCTGAATCCCCAATAGTTCAATGAACAAAATTTTCTTCAAACCAAACTCAATAAGGTTACATCTAAACAAAGAAAATATAGGAATTTCCAACTTCATAACGTGAATATAAGTGAAAGAAATCTCACCAAGGAGATCCAGAAATGAGTCCAGAGCTATCAGTGCGGCAAGTTGCTTCCTTTGCATTCTTGTAGGCACCACTCCAGGTCAAGATTGCTGCATAAAACCATATAATTGCTATAGAGAAGAGCATTGCAAACCGGTCACATATCGGCCTCTTTAATTTGAGATATGCTGGTAGATACTGCAAGAAATTAGTACATTCAGGGAATCAATTCGAGTAGGAAGAGGATATATGATGTGAATAACTACTATCACGACATATGAGCAAGCTATATGTTAGAATTTTTTTTCTTTAACCCTTATGCTCAATGCACAAAAATGCTACAGTGTATCCTGGATCTTCGATCGGCAGATTATTTTATCAAGTTCATATATTTACCTTTACTCAACAGGATATACCATTTCAAATCACTTGATCAATATCACTGCTTTAGCCAGAGAGAATACGCTACGGTGTCCTCTTCAACAACACCATGAAAGAGAACAAGGTACTCATAAAAAAGCATATAAATCCAAACTTAAATTCATTATAGTGAATGGCATTACTTGCCTGTGTGATGACAACCATGAAAATTAATTGTGGTATCCCAACTTCGATACATTCTGCAATCTACAAAAGAAAGAACACAAAAAGTAAGTAGTGAACGTGTTTGCAGCAATCTGATATTCTCATCTTTCCTGAGAGTATGTTTTAAAGCAAAAGCATATATTATAAGAGAAGTCCAGGAATAAATTCTCACCAATGGGAAGCCAAGATGGTAGAGCCCTAGTCCAGTCAAAGTAACAAGTGGTGCCACAGATAGAGGGCTAAGTAGCCTAAATTATATAGAAGAAAAATTAAGAAACACAGAAGTTATGCAGCAAATAAAGTTGATGACCTAAAGTTGAATATTCCACATGCTCAAGACTGGAAAAAAAAGAAGTTCAGATTACACACACCTTACAAGATTTCTCCACAGGCCAAAGAAGCCCATTATAATTTGGAAACCAGAAGTAACAATAAGAGCTCCCTGTATGCCTCTCATTGTATGCATAAACCTCTGTGAATATCAGTCACAAAAACAAATTCAAGAAACATCAGCTGAATTGACAACCTCCCCCCACCCCCACCCCCACCCCAAAAAAAAAAAAAAATCCCAAAAACCAATTCAAAGTTCGAAGCAGAGGCAGATGCAACTTATCAGTAATTAGTTCAACGGAACCAATATTTTTGACACGAAACTTTTCAACAAATATTCAATTCTGATCCTCAGAATAGTAAAATGCGAATAACCTTAAGGATTAAACCCATCAAGTATAAATCTTGGGTCCACCTCTGGTCCCACACCCCTCCTACCCGAAAAGAGAGAGAAAGAGATAATAATGTTATACTACCAGCTCAGGATCCTGAAGAACTGAGAACTTATTAGCCTGAATAATTGAGGTAACTGGTATCAAGTATGCATATGAACCACCTATTACCAATGGCAATCTGGTCCCAAATAAGGATTGTAGTAATGTATTCACTCCTGAAATAAAAAGCATTGTCTGTACTACTTTTGCCTTCTCATCCTACAATTTAAAATCACTATCTCAGAATCAAATGAATCAATAAAAGGATAATAGAGAATATCAATTAGCTAGTGTCAACAGTCCACAAAAAATAAAAAAAGATAGTCATAATGTTAAGGAATTGACGGAAATTCTTACATTGCCACCTCCCATTTGAGGAACTAGGATGCTTGGAATTAAGACAATATTACCAAGACTCAATATGTAATGCTGAAACCCCAAAAACAATGCTTCCGCTGCATCATTATAATAAAATCCTAGTTAGTTCAAATCTTTCTTAACAATTATTGAAAAAGGAAACTACAACCGGTTAAATTATACTGATTCGTAAAAATTATCAGTATACATCACTTAAATCGTAATTTCTAAATAATGTCACATACACAAAGGTGGTGGGCTGTTAACACAGTATTGTACATTCTTAAGTTGCTCCATAATTGGATGAGGATGTAACTCCTCTGCTTTTTTAGCTCCATTCTCACCACCTCCACTAGACATAGTTGAAACTTAGAGATTGCTTTTAGGGAAAGTTCAAATTGGCGCTAAATAGTTTTTGCTTCACATTTTCTTTGTAGCAAAAAAGGAGAGCGTTACAAATTATTAGCTATAATTAGATATTGATATGGAACTAATTGAGTATATTACCGTTACCAATATTTTGGCCTTAGTTTTAAAGAGCGAAATATATGAATCTATATCTGATACCAAATTAACTCATCCTCATGTTCCACGCCCGTGTACTTCATCAATCTTCAGTATCTTGAGACTAATTTCAATATTAAATCTTCAAATTATCTGAAAAGGCTAAACGCGATTATTAATTGGATACGTATTACTTCAGCTCTGATATCTGGAATCCAGATTCATTATTCAATACGTTATCCCCATGAGATAACAAATTTATACTAATAGCAGTTATATTAATGTGAAAAATCAGTAGAAAAAACAAATAGATGAAATGCGTTAAGCTACAACAGGCATTAAAAGGCTTATACTGTTCGCTGCTGGAAACTTAAAAGACATTTAGAATCAATTATTTGAAGAAGGATTCGACATGCTAAGGCGATTAATTAGGAATTTACATATTTCACTCAATTTTATTAGACCTCTTTTGGACGAATTCTTCCTGTGAGAGAGTGTTTTAATTTAATCCCATTTACTTCAAATGATTTACTGAAGATTGTAGGGAAAATTGCCAATCAAAAAGTAAGCAATGGTTTTTTACGAAGATATACTATCATTCAGATGTTTAATTCCATTAAAGTGAGTATGTAATAATCGGATTATAAATTGCCTAATAATAAGTTGATCATTTTAGTAAATAATTTAATTAATGAAAATCAAATTAACATACCAGAGAAAATACAAAAGGGAAATTGGTAGAAGCTCAGTGAACAAAGAAAATTCTTATTTGGGCTGTGTCACTCGACTTGTAAGTAAGGAAGTGGGTCCAATCCGATAACTTCTCCCTCTTCTATCTTTTGTTTCCTGCTATTAAATTCTACAGCAACCAATTATTAAAAATCTATTTATGTATAATAGGAGAGGCAAAGAAATATTATGATGACAAATGGTATAAAACTAAATTGATATATGTAAAAGAATTTGGACAATCCTCCAACTTTGTTGGAGTTTCAAATTTATTTAAAAAAATGTGAAGGACACGCTTTTTTTTTCAGAATTTTATAATTTTTCAAGCAATAGAAACCACCAACTACTCCCACTTCCTCCATTCTCCCTCCTCTTGCATATATAAGATTAAGAAAACGTATAGTTTCCTTTTTTCTCTCACCGGAAAATTTGCCGGAAAAAATTGCACCCTAAAATCGTTCTCTGAGATTTTTCATTGTTCGATTAGTATGTCATTAAATTGTTAAGCGTCTGAATCATTCTGGAAATATGCATCTCAGGTGCAATACTCCCTTCTGTTTTTGACTGTTTTTTCCTTCCATGTATGAATGCTGAATGTATATATTTACGACTATATACATGTTTTTAACTCAAACTAGGACTGGGACATTGAGACTTAACTCTGAAGCATTGTGACAAAATTATGCGAGGACAGTATACTTTCATTTACATATTAAAGTAAGAGATACTAATAAGTCATAACACTATCATGTGACAATTCAATCTTTAAGAAAGCTAAAAGTTTTTTTGTTGATGTCAAACTTAATTATGTAGCCAAATCTAAAGTCGAACAACATAACGAATCTAAGGTTACATAAGCCTTCGACACTTTTAATAGGCATAGCATTGCAAGTGTTATTGGCGCTATAAAGCAAGAGCGCTCAGTCATTTTGACAACACATTCTATGGAGGAAGTTAACATTTTATCTGATCAAATTGCAGTTATGTAAAAGTGCACACTTTACTGCCTTGATGATGTGAATTCCACAAGTAATATGATAGACAGGAAATGTAATGAGACTGTCAAAGAATTCTTCAGACATGTCCTTTTACTAAGAATTTTTTCTTGATATTTTCTACTATTAATAAACTCATACTCCTGACTTACGTTTTTTGTTTGACTTGACTTAGATGTCACACCAAAAGTGGAAGATAAGTCCTGCTTGGCATTTGTTATTCCTCACGACAAGGAGAATCAGCAGACGTATTAATAGTAGGCAAATACATTAAAAACCTTTCTAAACTTGGCACGTATTGTTGGTTATATACTTGAATTATCTATAGTCTTAATTACTCTCTTATACTTGGTTATTCGATAGTTGTTACCCCCTTGGACGATCTCATTCCAAAAAAGTGACATGCACTACCTTCCACGTGAATTTTTCTGTCTATGTGGCATTTTTTTGTAAAATAAAAAATATATTTTAATCTTTTTAAGTATGTTACTTTTTTAGATAATTTTTCCCGAATAAAATTTATTATAAAACTTAGCTAGAACTATATTTTTATTTATTTATTTTTTAAAATTTGACTTGAAAATAAAGATTTATACAATTGAAATAAATAGTCAAGGCATCTAAAAAGTTTTAAAAAAAAAATACATAGTTTGAACTTTATTATTTTGACTATAATTTTTTATATAGTAATTATGGTGCTCTAAATTTTTTTTTCCTTCAGATTTTACCTAAAAAAAATAAAAATACACAATTGAAATAAATAGTCAATGCATCAAAAGAAAAAATAAATAAATTGTACAATTGCAAATTCATTATTTTGGCTATATTTTTTTTATTTGGTAAAAAATAATAGAGTTATAGCAAATTATTTTTTTATTGATCTGACTCGAAAATAAAAATACGCAATTAAAATAAATAGAAATTATATGTAAAGAAGAAAAGGAAATATTATACACAATTGGTACACCATTATTTTTGGTAGAAGTTTTTTATTTGGCTAAAATGATGAAGTTCCTACCAAACGTTTTACAAATTCGGCCAAAACTAAAAAAAGAAATATGCACTTGGAACAAATAGACATTATATCTTAGAAGAAATTAAAAATAATAAAAGTTAGAGTAAAGTCCACATTGTATGTTAAGATGAAGCAAGAAGAAATACATAGTTGTAACAAATAAATCATTATATATGACTATATGACAATTAAAAATTAAAAAATAACCTATTTGGAAGCTGATTTTTTAATTTTTCTTTACTCTCACGTGCTTAAAAGAGAGTGCACCCACACACTTTGTCACATCAGCGTCTAGGGGGGGTAATGGCTCTCTAAAGGCCTAGTTCAGGAGGGTAATTAAGACCACGAATAGTTTAAGGCTATAACTAATAATCCGTGTCAAGTTTAGGGGGATTTTAGGTATTCCGCCTTAATGTTACAACATTTCTCATATTCTGTTTACATGTGTGTGTACGTGTGCACGTCTCCATCAGAAGTTCTTTACTGAGATAGAAATTAGTTAAATGGAGTTTGGCATATGGAACATCCACATGTCTTACAGTGCTAGAAGAAGTCTACTTGAACATTGGTGAGAAGGCAGAGCTAGAGGAACATGAATCTGAAGGAAGTATCAAAACACTGATTTTAGCATTCGAAACCACTCCAGGTAATTAGTGCTTCAGTTTGGGTTAACATTATGTTGTCAAGTGGTTCATTACAATCTAAAGAAATACTACTTGATATAACAAATAGGTTGATGTATATATGTAGTTTGTAAAAAAAATTTGAGGGATCAAACAATGAATATCTTTAGTATGACAGTGGCATGTCATGCACACATGATTGAGGGTTTTATTTGATTTTTAAAGTGGATATCCTTTGTCCACATGGATGCTTAAGGATATTGCATAGATTTTTGGCATAGCTTAAGGATGTTTTCGGCCAAAAGATCTGATTTTTCGTTTCTAAAATTAATTCTCTATACCTAGACTAAGTTATTCAATTTACTAGGATCTATTTTTTTATATAAATTCAACACCATTGTGTTTTTATCGACGTAATACATAAACTTTTTCCTTCTTTAAAATCTTAAAAACACAAGAAAGAATTTTTTAAGTTTTTGTTTGTTTCCTCGATTTAGATAGCGAAAGGAAGATTTCTTTTCCCAGAATTCTTTCATATCAGTTTAGCCTTTATTCTTAGCAGATGGGGTTGTTCTTAAAAATGGAGTATTCTCATTAAAACTCATAAAGTATTAGGAAGGATTAAAATTTGTAATTTGCGCCACTGTAAATGCAAAGAAACATTATCCTTTCAGTTAGTTTAGGCATGATCTTACATCTGTGAATGTAATACTGCCCGTATTTCTTTGCCAAATTCTATCTTCATCAATTTTTGATGATGACATGAATTTTGAAAAGATCCAAACTCTTACTTAGACATGCTTCCACGGGTAGTAACTCATTACAAAGTCATGTAGATTTCCTTAGCCTCATCATACAAAGGGTATTTCCGTGTTATTCATGTCTTACCAATTTTGGGCAATATACAGTACTGAAACATGAATTAGGTCTAGAAGTGTGTTTAGTTCATGCGCGATTTCGGGATATTTTACTTATCTACTTGAAGTTTACTCTTGAAAATAAACGTACATATGATTAGTCCATTTATCCTCTTTAGCCTTTAGGTCAAAGTTGCAACATATTCTCCCTTATTTTATATAAATTTTTAGTATCTGATATGCTTTTAAGAATTCATCTTTGTTGTAATATTTTGGTTGAGTTTTTCGCATCGAGTTGACAATTCAGGAAGTGTGAAGTCACACATCAATCGAGAAACAACAACTTTGGTTGAGGAAGGCAGAAATCATACAAGTTTATCCAAAGTTTGATCTTTGATCTTTGATCATTACATGAATTCATTTTTTAGATAAGTTTCTAGCAGGAGAAAGCAGACAATTTCATGGAAGTTGTTGTGAAAAGTGAGATCAGTTGCAATTGCTTAAATTCATATTCTAGAGAAAGGATGGAGTTCGACGAAAATGCTTTGTGTAATAAAGTTAAGCTAATTGAACAGAGAGTGCTTGTGTGCATATATTGTAGAGTCCTAAAGGTTGTGATTATTTTTGTTGTATCAAATACTGTTAAGAAGAAGTACCTTTAGGTTGTTACTTTGATTAACCAATAACATATTATTTTTTATCACTTTTCATTATCATTTCAAGTAATATATGTTATTATTTTTTAATTTTATCGTGCGAATATAAATACTAATAATACTAATAATAATAAACTACGGCAACCATATGAGGAGGCAAAAATTATTTATTGCACGTATGGACTACTACAATTGAAATTAAACTAAGCTAGACTGACGACTTCCTTTCACATTTGATGTGACAACCTAAATTCAATCGAGAATACGACTACAACCAATCAGAAACAGTTGCTATTTGCTACTCCTTCCTACGTGGATGACTTTTTTTTTTTCTTTTTCAGCATGGTCTTAATAATCAAGGTTAAAAAAAAAAGGGGTATTATCACTTTTATTCTGTGTTAGAAATTCTTTATATTTGGTAGTCGAAAAAGTATATAAATTTATAATTTTTGTATATAACATACAGAATATATATACATACAAAAAATATATATTTTTCGACTATTATTTAAAAAGTGATATACAATATTATATTCGGTAAAGAATTCGATTCGATCCAACTGTTTATCTATGCCGTCTGCTTTCTTAAATTACTTGATCCAACTAATTCACTTGCATTACGTTTGATTCACTAAAAAAAAGTATTTAAATTATTAGGGGTATGTTTATATTTTCAAGATACGAATTTAACATCTATAGTTAAGAATGGAAAAATCATATTCATAATATCATGTATTTTATTGATATATAATTGTATTTGTATAAGTACAGCAGTGTATGTATAGTAGTGCAATGTGTAACGGCCTATAGAGAGTGGGGCCATTGTGTAATTAGCAAAAGTTAAGCGGTTAAGTAGTTAGTTGTATATGAGCTGTCAACCACTAATCACTAATATAAACAACCCCACCTTCTTGCAATATGCTCAACCGAGCAGTAATAGATCATCTTCTTCTTCTTTCTCTCAATCTTCTCTCACTTACATGTCACTTACAATCGAAGATTCAGTGGATTCTATCATGGTATCAGAGCAACGGTCTTAAGATTACAGCTCCGATCGATGCTCCGCCGGAAATCAAGAAACAAAGCACTGACGAAGCTCATATTTGAGCAGCCATGGCCGAAAATGAAGTTGCTTCGCTTGACCACAATCATCCGCTATTTTTATAAGCTGGAGATGCTCTAGGACTCGTGTTAATACCGTTTAAACTCACACGGCCAGAAAAGTATGCCCTTTGGAGCAGAGCAATGAAGTTAGCACTATGAGGAAAGAGTAAGCTTGGTTTTATAGACGGTACTTGTGTGAAAAGCAATTACAAAGGAGAATTAGCAGAATAATCGAAAAAAATACAAGCTATTGTGTTGTTATTGATTGGAAGCACGGTATCAAGTGAATTGGTGCCGAGTATTGCGTACTCATGGGCGGCTTTCCAGCCTCGCCCCATGACCCCTTGGACGCGCCCCGTGGCGTCCTAAGCCTCTCAAAGCCTAGCGCCACGGACAGCCCCGTAGTCTTGGCCGCGCCAAGTGACAAGTGCGCAAGTGCCTCTGTCGCCCCACCAACACTCCTTGCCGGCGCCCAGC
Source organism: Nicotiana obtusifolia (assembly GCA_002018475.1). Lineage (NCBI taxonomy): Eukaryota > Viridiplantae > Streptophyta > Magnoliopsida > Solanales > Solanaceae > Nicotiana > Nicotiana obtusifolia. The sequence goes on from MCJB01043266.1 coordinate 54,758, forward strand.
GGCTTGCGAGTGTCAACCATGCTGCGCGCGCAGACAATGCCGCACAGACAAGCGATGCCGCGCGCACAGCCAAGCCCGCGCGCATCCATCATGATCCAAGCACAAGTGCCAGCGCCCCGCCGCGGGCCATCATCAATAGTGTCGCGCGCGCAGACCCTGATCCTCAAGACAAGATTGCTGCCATTGGACTTAGTATTTCTACATCATAGAAGACTAAGTTCCTTTCATTGTAAATATAGAATAGGTTTACTTGTTTTATATTCATTGTGCTCCTCGAGCTCATATAGGTCTACTCTTGTAATTTTGGTTTATTTATTTTAAGCATTATTAGGGGGGTATCAGCATTCAAACATTTTCAAGCATTCAATTCTCTGTACTGGTGTCTTCGCCCCCTCGACACCGCATTAGCTTTGTAATAGCTTTTTCATCATCAATACAATCATCATCAAAAATCTAACCAAAGCTTTCGCTGCTCTCATTTCTCTTGTTGCCTACGAATTGGTTTTCCCGCACGGCACTGACAATCTAGTCTAGCGTGCGGAGGGGACCTCAGTTGGCGGACGGTAATCGGACGGAC
>MCJB01043277.1:0-41671 GCA_002018475.1 Nicotiana obtusifolia
TGCATTATGTTTCCTGTCTTACATACTCAGTACATTATCCGTACTGACGTCCTTTATTGTGGACGCTGCATGTCGTGCTGCAGGTCCAGGCAGACAGATAGACGAGGCTTCCCCACCACAGTAGGCTACCCAGTTCAGCAGATATTGGCGAGATCCATCCTTCGGACTTGCCACAGTCTTGGTATGCATTTTGTTGTAGGCATTATGGGCACGTCGGGGCCCTGTTCCGACGTAGGTTGCATTATGTACGTTTTTGTAGAGGCTCATAGACAAGTGTCAATTTATGCATGGACAAGTGATGGGTTGACTTATGTACAGTCGAATTGCCTTGTCGGCAAACGTATGTATTTTGTTTTATGGTTTTGCATTGCAGCCTTGTTGGCTATATTATGTATATAAGTATGTTCGTATCATGGTATAATGTCACGTGTCATTATAATTATTATTCGAGATTATATGCATATGACAAGCCTTATAGATAATAAGGAAAGTTAGATGAAGGGTACGCCGGCACCCGTTGGGTAGGGTCCGGTGCCAGTCTAGGCCCTCCGGCTTGGGTCGTGACACTTATATCACCACGGGAGCCTTTACATTTAGTTTTGAAAATCATTTTTCCTGAAATAGCATCTCGCGTTTTAGCCCACCTTATCACACCGTATGGCTTGTAGTAGTTCCCCTACTAGCCACGCATTTCAAGCCCACCTTATCTCACCGCATGTGTTTCAACACCCAGACCTTATACCACCGCATACATATCAATAATAACAACAGCATGGCAGAAACCTCGTGCAAACATCATAACAATCCTCTAAAAATAACATGTGTACCAAAACATAAGAACTCAACAAAATAATTTTCACAATATGTGCCCATATACCACAATATTTCCTCAAAACAGTTTCAATATCACAACCACGCATAGCCCTCGACTCAACAACACTGAATACAACAGCAACAACAACAATAACACGATGATACGACAAGTAAATCAACTCAGGAACTTCATAACACAAGGAAATGGTAGAACGACGTCACGAAGAAAGACACAATAGTGAATAATGGTCTCAACAAGAATAGCTCAACAAGGAAGATATAATGTGTAGCAAGGTTTCCACAAAAGTACAATTCGACAATAAAAGAGATAACATGAATCAATGATTCCAACTAAGGATAAGCCAACAATGAAAAGGGATAACAAAACTTAATTTAAGGTTGAGCAACTACGAGAGATATACAACAAGTTCAATTAAGGATAAGCAATTACGCAAAAGATAATAATAAATTCAATTAAGGATAGACAATTATGGAAAAGATAGCATGGCAATGAAAGAGGCAACAACTTCAGTTAAGGCACATAAGAGTTTAATCGTTAATAAGGGTAGAACATGAAGCAATTAATTCCAAATAAGACATGTAAGAGTGAATTTAGTAAATGAGGGATTTAACATGACAAAAAAACTTCATATCTAATGAACACAAGAACCTAAGAGCCCTAAACGGTCAAATTTCTACAAATAAGCCTGAGCACGTACTCGTCACCTCGCATACACGGCCTTCACACGACACAATTAGCACAAATGAATTAAATCCTAAGGGGTAGTTCCCCCACACAAAGTTACGCAAGATACTTACCTCGATGAAGCTAGACCGTTACTCTAAAGAGACCTTCTCGAGTGAAGCAATCTCCGGACGGCTCAAATCTAGCCAAAACAACTTCAAATCATAAATAAAACTCAAAGAAGACAATTCCGGATAATAAAGCTTCGATCTTTAATTAAAACTAAAAAGTCAACCCAAAAACTAACCCCTGGGCCCGCATCTCAAAACCTAAGCAAAATTATAAAATCCGAACACCCATTCGATAACGAGTCCATCCATACAAGAATTACCAAATTCCGATATCAATTCGTCCTTCAAGTCGTCATTTTACATTTTTGAACGTTTTTCTCTAAATCCTCATTTCCCCAACTCAAACTACTAATTAAAAGATAAAAAATAAATATGGAATCATGAAAAATAATAAATTCCGGGTAAAGAACACTTACTCCAATGATTTGCTTGAAAAACCCACGAAATATCGCTCAAATCCGAGGTCTACAACTCAAGATATGATGAAAATGGCCAAACCCTCAATTTTTGAAAAATATATCTGCTGCCCAGGTATTTGCACATCGCAATCGCGGAAATACACATTTGATCGCGAAGAAGAAACAATGTGCCACAAAAATGCACTACGCGATCGCGAATAAATCCATGCGATCGCGAAGAATAAATGACACTGCCCCACGAAAAGGAACTACGCAAATGCGGAAGAAGAAAGGCAAACACTGTTCATCACTGCCCCAAAGTACACGATAGCGTACATAGCTATGCGAACGTGAAGAACAAAGTGTCGGCCTCCCCAGCAGGGTCAACACTACGCGAACGCAGAAAGCCCAATGCGAACGCGAAGAAGCAATCACTCACATGCACGCGATCGCGGACTGATCGTTGCAAACACGAAGAGGAAAAAGGACCAGCTCACCAAATAGCCTTCGCGATTGCGGCTACACCTACTTGATCGTAGAGAAGGACACTAAACACCATAAATGCAGCTTTCCAAAACAAAAGAAAATGGCCCCTAGCCCATCCGAAACGCGCCCGGGGCCTCCGGGACTCCATCCAAACATACCAACAAGTTCAATAGCATAATACGTACCCGCTCGAGGTCTCATATCACATCAAACAACGTCGAAACTATGAATCACACCTTGAGTCGAACTTATGAACTTTCAAATCTTCCAACTTTCATAACACGTGCCGAAACATATCAAATCACCTAGAATGACATTGAATTTTGCATGCAAGTGCCAAATGATATAACTGAGCTAATCCAACTCTCAAAATTGCATTCCGACCCCGATACCTCCAAAGTCAAGTCTCGGTCAAACCTCTTAACCTTCCAAAACTTCAACTTCGCCATTTTCGCCAAAATGCTTCAAATTACCCTAAGGACCTCCAAATCCAAATCCAGACGCACGCCTAAGTCCAAAATCGCCACACGAAGTTATTGGAATAATCAAAATGCCATTTCGGAGTTGTCTACACAAAAGTCAAAACTCTGGTCAATTCTTACCGCTTAAACTTCTAAAACAGGATTTCTTCTTCCAAATTGATCGCGAATAGTCCGAAAACTTAACTCGGCCATACACGCAAGTCATGACACATAATACGAAGCAGCTCGAGACCTTAAGCCACCGAACGAGACGCTAATTCTCAAAACGACCGGTCGGTTCGTTACATTCTCCCCCTCTTAAATAAATGTTCGTTCTCGAACGTGTCAAGAACCATTCCGAAGTCATCAAATCATTGAGTGGACTTACCATACATACACCCGCGGGTGATCCCCCATCACCCCAATCTACATAGGCCCGAGGACACCATCTCAACTGAAATTTATTCCTTCTACCCACATTGATAACCTTAGAACCAATTTTCTCACAATCAAATCATTTTTAAAAGACCCGATTCCCACATCAATACACGGTATCAATCTCAACCATCTGCAACAACTTATGCCTACACCCACAAGATATAACCGAACGATGTAACGCACTGTACATATGCTCGTAACCACACCTCTGATCACAATAGCTGCCCATAATCAAACCCAGCATCGGCAATTAAACTCATAACCGCTAGAACCCTATTCCAACCATTCACAACATTGACAATGATGCAAGAAACATGAAGACCTCATAACTATTCACCCGAATCAACAATTCACATGTAACGCCACATGGGCGCACACTTCGCAAGCTAAAACCCGATAAGCACAATGGGAATACAACTAATATGCAAGGAGAAACACATAAGAGAACTATCAAACAAGCCCGACAGGCACAACTCCCTATCAGTACCATACTACGAATCAATTTCACAAGGGAGAATTAAAACACATGAACTAATCACACGGATCTCATCCTGATTTGACTTCTACCGCGGCACGGAGCCCGGTTCAACATATCAACCATATGAAAACGCGAGGATTCCATCCTCAGCTCTAAATCACAAGTAGTACTCGCATCATACCAACTGAAACCTTCCACGAATTCAATTTCCGCCAACAAAGTCACAACACATATTGAACTCCCACACTGGTAGAGCATCTAAACCACGAATCATAACCAACCATCCATAATTCACATCAAAACTACCGAAATAAGTAACAAAAGGCCACTTCTAGTCTCATAGCTCTCAATAATGATTGAAAACAAAATGATAAACAAGGGCTACCACTATAGAATCTCCCAACAGGGGTAAAAACATAAGCAGAGTACCAAATCACTAAACTCACCCGTATGTGAAGTAATATTGGAGGACTCATCTCGACAAGCAGAGCCAAAAAAATACGAATGATGCTCCTTTATAACAAATCGAACCCATGCTCGTACAACATTATCTGGTGCAGCGGCCTCAGCCCTACCGTAGAAAGCACATCAACCGATCGGGCCTCCCCCTCTTGGGTGCCCCCTACTCGCCTGACCTGCACCCCAAGCTAGCGGTGCAGGGATATCAGCAACTGGAGCAGAACTCATAGCATGAATACCCTGCTGTGACAGATTTGTCCGGATTCTGGGACAAATCTCTCACTATGTGGTTAGTATCTCCACACTCAAAGAAACCTCTCCGCTGGCGTGACTGTGGAAGCTGTCCGATACGGGTACCCTGACATCGTGCGAAGCCTGAAGTGCAAACTGAACTGGCTGACCTAAAAAACCTCTACTATGCTATAACCCTGCCTCTAAAATAGGGACCAGTAGATCCTCCTGGTCCATGACGCTTAGCCTCCCTGACCTCTCTCTCCTGACCCCGCATGCCCTCTAATCGGCGAGAGATCTCTACCACCTGCTGAAATGGAATATTCATCTCCAACTCCCGAGCCATGCTGAACCAGATATCCTGACTGAGCCCCTCAATGAACCTGTGGACTCACTCTCTGACTGTAGAAACCAAAGCAGGTGCATGTCTTGGCAAATCACTAAATCTAACGGCATACTCTGACACCGACATAGTACCCTGGCGCAGCTGCCTAAACTCCGCGCACCACGCTTCCTGAAGGGTTTGGGGAACAAACTCTCTCAAGAACACTTCTGAAAACCGAGTCCATGAAAGTGAAGCTGCATCGGCCGGACTACCTAAATCATACGCTTGCAACCATATATATGCAGCTCCCTTAAGCTGGATCATAGTAAAAGCAACCCCACTCATCTCCACAATACTCATAGTGCAGAGAATACGGTAGCACTCCCCTAGGAAGCCATGCGCATCCTCTGAAGCCAAACCACTAAAAGTAGGAGGGTAATACTTCTTGAACGTCGCAAGTCTAAGCAGTTCTTCCTCAGATGTTGCTGCCCTAACCTTAGGCTGTATCGGCATAACACCTGGAACCTGACCAACATGGACTCGCTGCTCCAGAGTATGTGCGGCGGGAGTCTGAGCTCCTCCCCTGATCTGTGAAGTAGTTGGTACAACCGAAATCAACCCCGCCTGAGCCAATGTACCAAACATGCTCAGGAACTTTGCTAAAGTCTTATGAGGTCCTAGAGTTATAACAAGCGCCTCCGATACCTATCCCCCAATAGGAGCTACTAGTGGCTCCTCAACAGCTGCTCCAATAGGTGCTCTAGCTGTAGCACGTGCTCCTCCTTGACCTCTGCTTCTGCTCTGCCCTGGCCCCTAGCAACACCGGCTCTGGAGGCGACATTGTCGATAATTGCAGCTCGTGTCCTCACCATTTGTGAGAGAATGAAATGACAAGGTTCGAACTCCGAGATCAATAAACTTGCATGATAATAATGAAAGAAGTGAAACTATTCCTATAGTTCTATAGCCTCTCAAAGATAAGTACAAACGTTTTCGTACCGATCCGCAAGACTCTACTAAACTCGTGTATGACTCGTAGCACCTATGAACCTAGAGCTCTGATACCAACTTGTCACGACCCCAATTTTCTTTCGTAGGATGTCATGACGACACCTAGTCTCTAAGACTAGGTAAGCCTAACACTTACTGAATTAGTAGAAGAATTCAACCATCAACTGATAAATATGAAATAGAATTATTTATACACAACTTAAAATCTTAAAATCGGTAGTACAAGTCATAAGCTCTATTGAGTTGCTAGAAAATCCCTAGAAACAACTGTTCGGAATAGAATGGGTTTACCTTGAGTCTCCACAGCAATGCTCGACCAGCTAGCTAATAATCAACAATAACCGAGGCATCTAAGATCTGTACAAAAATATGTAGAAGCGTAGTATGAGTACACCACAGTGGTACCTAGTAAGTATCAAGACTAACCTCGGCGGAGTAGTGACGAGGGACAGTCAAGACACCCACTGGACTAAACACCTGAACAAGTGTAAACGTAGAACTAACAGGGAACAGTATCAATATAAAGCTAGACTCCCCCTCTTGGGCACCCACTACTCGCCTGACTTGCACCCCAAGCAGGCGTTGCAGGGATATTAGCAACTGGAGCAGAACTCATAGTCTGAATACCCCACTGTGACACATATGCTCGGAGTCTGGGATAAATCTCTCACCATGTGGTTGGTATCTCCACACTCAAAGCAACCTCTCCACTAGCATGGTTGTTGAAGCTATCCGGTACGGGTACCCTGAGGCCCATGTGTAACAGAAACACCGTTCGAAGCCTGAAGTGCAAACTGAACTAGCTGATCCGCAAAATCTCTACTATGTCGTACCCTGCCTCCAAAATAGGGACCAATAGATCCTCCCGTTCCACAACGCTTCTTAGCCTCCCTGACCTCTCTCTCCTGACCCTGAATGCCCTCTATTCGGCGAGCGAACTCTACCACTTGCTAAAATGGAACATCCATATCCAACTCCCGAGCCATGCAGAACCAGATATCCTGACTTAGCCCCTCAATTAACCTGAGGACTCACTCTCTGACTATAGAAACCAAAGCAGGTGCATGTCTGGACAAATCACTGAATCAAACGGCATACTCTTACACCGACATAATGCCCTGGCGCAGCTGCCTAAACTCCGCGCGCCACACTTCCCGAAGGGTCTGGGGAACAAACTCTCTCAAGAACACTTCTAAAAACTGAGTCCATGAAAGTGAAGTTGCATCAGTCGGACTACCCAACTCATACGCTTGCCACTACTGATATGCAGCTCCCTTAAGCGGGAACGTAATAAAAGCTACCTCACTCGTCTCCAAAATACTCATAGTGCGAAGAATACAGTAGCACTCCCCTAGGAAGGCATGTGCATCCTCTGAATACAAACCACTAAAAGTAGGAGGGTAATACTTCTTGAACCTCACAAGTCTAAGTTGTTCTTCCTCAGATGCTGCTGCCCTAACCTCGGGCTGAATTGGGATAATAGTCTGCGTCGGCATGCCACATGGAACCTGACCAACGTTGACTCGCCGCTCCGGAGTATGGGCGGGGGGAGTCTTAGCTCCTCCCCCTATCTGTGAAGTAGCTGGTACAACCGGAATCAACCCCACCTGAGCCAATGTACCAAACTTGCTCAGGAACTGTGCTAAAGTGTTCTGAAGTCTTGGAGCCACAAAAGGCGCCTCCGGTAGTCCCCTAATAGGAGCTACTAGCGGCTCCTCAACAGCTTCTCTGACAGGTGTTCTAGTTGTAGCACGTGCTCCTCCTTGACCTCTACCTCTGCTCTCCGCGACCCCTAGGAACACCGGCTCTGGGGCAGCGTAATCGATAATTGCAGCTTGTGTCCTCACCATTTGTGAGAGAATGGAATGACAAGGTTCAAACCCTGAGATCAATAAACTCGCACGATAGGAATGACAGAAGTGAAACTCTCCTAATAGTTCCGTAGCCTTACGGAGATAAGTACAGACGTCTCTGTACCGATCCGCAAGACTCTACAAAACTCGCTTATAACTCGTAGCACCTATGAACCTAGAGCTCTGATACCAACTTGTCACGACCCCAATTTCCCTCTGTAGGATATCGTGACGGTACCTAATCTCTAAGACTAGGTAATCCTAACACTTACTGAATTAATAGAAGAATTCAACCATTAACTGATAAATATGAAATAAAATTCTTTATACACAACTTGCAATCCAAAACCGGTAGTACAAGTCATAAGCTTTACTGAGTTTCTAGAAAATCCCAAGATACTACTGTTCAAAATAGAATTAAACAGCACAATTTCAGAAAGTGACTCCGAGGCCTGCGAACGCGACGACAGGTTTACCTTGAGTCTCCATAGCAATGCTCGACCAGCTAGCTAATAATCAACAATAACCGAGGCATCTAAGATCTGCACAAAAATGTGCAGAAGCGTAGTATCAGAACACCATAGCGGTACCCAGTAAGTACCAAAACTAACCTTGGTTGAGTAGTAACGAGGGATAGTCAAGACACTCACCGGACTAAACACTTGAACAAGTGTAAATGTAGAACTAACAGAGAACAATATCAATATAAAGCTAGGCATGATGACAATAATAATACAATGTTTGTAATAATGACTAAAGGCAACAGTAAGCAACGAGACACAACAGGTAATAACATTGTAGAGTAAGCTGAACACAGTTTAATCTGGTGAAATCAAATAAAGGAAAACAAGCGACAACTCAGTAGGAACAACCGCTTTCACACTAGGTTTATCCAAGAATTGCCACGAGGTACCAAACCTCAAAATGACAAATCACGAGTCTCAATTCGTGAACCCTAATCACTCGGTATCTTGTGCCCACATTAAAATTCATAGCAGCAGGGACGACTCACGTGCCATAGGATAACTCTCACACATAAGGCAAGTACACTTACGCAATCGATCGGATTAGATAGATATCCCTTCAACATAGGAGTACATGTAAATGGTCAAAACATCAGGATTATCTTCTTAGACCGATATGGGTGATTTATTTACGTGTATGCTTGTGCAAGTGTTCTACCACAATTCAAGTCAACAAGTAAGAGTAGAGACAATGAACTGCACATAAGAAACGATCACCACAAAATGTACAGTGTAATAAAGGCAGCGATGAAATTGAAACAATGAATAGTACAACAAGATTAACTACACTGAACTAAGCAATAATGCAACACGGAGAAAAGAATTAATAGTATGCTAAGGAAACAACAATCAAAGACAAGTACAAAAGAATGGGAAATGTCAACAAGAGTCACTACCGAGGTACCGCCTCGTAGTCTCAAATCATAAAATGAATCACAATCTTTCCTTATATCACCGCGGGAGCCTTTACATTTAGTTTTGAAAATTATTTTTCCGAAATAGCATCCCGCGTTTTAGCCCACCTTATCTCACCGCATGCGTTTCAACACCCAGATATTATACCACCGCATGCGTATCAATAATAACAATAGCACGGCAGAAAACCTTGTGCAAACATCATAACAATCCTCTCAATAATAACATGTGTGCCAAAACATAATAACTTAACAAAATGATTTTCACAATATGTGTCAATATACCACAACATTTCCTCAAAACAGTTTCAATATCATAATCATGCAAGCCTTCAGCTCAACAATACTGAATACAATAACAACAACAACAACAATAACACGAGGATACGGCAAGTCAATCAACTCATTAACTTCAGAACACAAGGAACCGATAGAACGGGCTCACAAAGAAAGATACAACAGGGAATAATGGTCTCAACAAGAATAGCTCAACAAGGAAGATATAATGTGTAGCAAGGATTCCACAAAAGTACAATTGACGATAAGAGAGATAACATGAATCAATGATTCCAACTAAGGATAAGCCAACAATAAAAAGGGATTAAAAAAAAACTTCATTTAAGGCCGAGCAACTACGGGAGAGATACAACAAGTTCAATTAAGGGTAAGCAATTACAAAAAAGGTAATAATAACTTGAATTAAGGATAAACAATTACAGAAAAGATAGCATGGCAATAAAAGAGGCAACAACTTCAGTTAAGGCACATAAGATTTTAATCGGCAATAAGGGTAGAACATGAAGCAATTAATTCCAAATAAGACACGTACGAGTGAATTTAGTAAATGGGTTATTTAACATGGCAAAACAACTTCATATCTAATGAACATAAGAACCTAAGAGCCCTAAACGGTCAAATTTTCACAAATAAGCCCAAGCATGTACTTGTCACCTTGCGTACACGGCCTTCACATGACACAATTAGCACAAATGACTAGAATCCTAAAGGGTAGTTCCCCCACACAAAGTTAGGAAAGATACTTACCTCGAAAAAGATAGATCGTTACTCTAAAATGACCTTCTCGAGTGAAACAATCTCTGAACGGCTCAAATCTAGCCAAAATAACTTCAAATCATAAACAGAACTCATAGAAGACAATTCCGGATAGTAAAGCTTCGATCTTTAATTAAAACTAAAAAGTCAACCCCCGGGCCCCCGTCTCAAAACCCGACCAAAATTAGAAAACCCGAACACCCATTCGATAACGAGTCCAATCAAACAAGAATTACCAAATTCAATTCATCCTTCAAATCGTCATTTTACATTTTTGAAAGTTTTTCTCAAAATCCTCATTTTTCCCAACTCAAACCACTAACTAAAAGATAAAATAAAGATGGAATCATAAAATATAATAAATTCTGGGAAAGAACACTTACCCCAACGATTTGCTTGAAAAATCCACAAAAAATTGCTCAAATCTGAGGTCTACAACTCAAGATATGATAAAAATGACCAAACCCTCGATTTTGAAAAATATATTATGCTGCCCAGGTATTTGCACATCGCGATCGCGGTAATACACATGCGATCAAGAAGAAGAAACAATGACTTCCACAGAAATGCACTACACGATCGCGAATGAATCCATGCGATAGTGAAGAAGAAATGACACTGCCCCACGAAAAGGAACTATGCGAATGCGGAAGACGAAAGGCGAACGCGGTTCATCACTTCCTCAGAGTACGTGATCGCGTGCATAGCTATGTGAACATGAAGAACAAAGTGTCGGCCTCCCCAGCAGGGTCAACAGTACGCGAACGCGGAAGGCCCAATGCGAACGGGAAGAAGCAATCACTCACACGCACGCGATCGCGGACTGATCTTCACGAACGCGAAGAGGAAAAAGGACCAGCCCATCAAACAGCCTTCGCAATCGCGGCTACACCTACGCAATTGCAGAGAAGGACACCAGAAATGCAGCATTCCAAAACATAAGAAAATGGCCCGTAGCCAATCCGAAACACGCCCGGGGCCCCGGGACCCCCCATCCAAACATACCAACAAGTTCCACAACATAACACAAAATCGCTCAAGGTCTCAAATCATATCAAACAACGTTGAAACTACGAATAGCACCTCGAATCGAACTCATGAACTTTCAAATCTTCCGACTTTCAAAACTCGTGCAGAAACATATCAAATCAACCTGGAACGACGTCGAATTTTGCATGCAAGTCCCAAATGACATAATGGAGCTAATCCAACTCTCGGAATCGCATTCCGACCCTGATACCTCCAAAGTCAACTCTCGATCAAACCTCTCAACCTTCCAAAAATTTAACTTTTTCATTTTCTCCGAAATGCTTAAAATTACCCTACAGACCTCCAAATCCAAATCCAGATGCACGCCTTAGTCCAAAATTGTCATACGAAGCTATTGTAATCATCAAAATATCATTTCGGAATCGTGTATACAAAAGTCAAAACTTCGATCAACTCTTATCGCTAAGCTTCTAAAACAGGAATACTTCTTCCAAATTGATCCTGAATCATCCGAAAACTGACTTCGGCCATACACGCAAGTCATGCCACATAATACGAAGCTACTCGAGACCTTAAGCCACCGAACGAAAAGCTAATTCTCAAAACGATCGGTCAAATTGTTACAGAAAATAAAATATCTATAAAAAATTAATCATGGATATTAGTAATAATTCATACCAACAAAACTTTGAATTTGTAGCTAAACATAAATACAACACTCCGTGACTAATATGTGAGTACAGCTACATATTAAAATTTTTGTGGCAAAACACATTACATCTTTTCCCACAATATATCCTTTGTGGCTAGCAAAAGAATAAACTCATTAGCTACAAACATAAATTTTTCGTGGCAAAATTTTTATCAATATAGCCGCATCATAAAATTTCTCGTAGCAATGTATTAATCTTTAGCCATGAAACGTTAAAATTTGTATCTAATTTTTAGTTACGCTACATTTTGCTACGCATGCTACGAAAAAAAAATATTGTAGCTAAAGTATTTAGCCACGGAATTTTTTGTATTTAGTTACGATATACTTTGTAGCTATATATGCATAATGTTGAATACAACCATCATGATAGCAAAGAACTTATTAAATTTTATACTCCCCGGGTAGTCCAGGCGTCTAGTGTAAAATTAAATAATTCTTTCAAATCATGCATCTAATGCAATAAATAATTTTAACATATTCTCAAACTATAAGTCTCCTGGTTGTCAGGCTGCTCCTTATAAAAAAAAATTATTTATTTTGATGGATATCTTTACAATAAAATATCTTATATTTCATTATTTAAGAACTCAAATTTTAATAAGCGGGAATTGTTATTAAAATAACTTTTAATAACATGATGATCAAATCTTTTATAGCACATGAGTTTAGTTCAAGTTGTCTACATGCTTAGTCGTAAATTAATTTACATCACATGTAATAGATACTTTAAAATTATATAACGCACAAGCACGTGACATAAAAATGAAATTCAACATACTTCTAACATGTTTATCTTATATATCACATAAAAATAATTCATGCTAGAATATTATTATTAATTAACATCTCATGAACTAATAAAAGATAAATTAACAGTAGAATCTAATAACCTATTATAGCTTATCATTGTATCTAATGCAAAATTCCAAATTTAAGTTACGAACTATCTCAATAGTTTAACTTATATGTATATATATTTTATTCATAATAAAATAATATCAATCCATATGTATTCAAAAAATTTGACGATTTCACAAGACACATGTATTATAGTTTGAACTCTTCAAATATAATCTTAAAATATTTCGTAAATAAATTTTAGACACAATAAATCACAGCTTTGATACCACTGTGGAATTGCATATAGGTACTCGTAACACGCACCGGAAGACAATAAAAGATCGTTTCTTGTTTAAAATTAATTTATATGTCAAATATCGGATCTATGATGTACCTGGTGGAGAGTCTCGTTCTAAAATATTTTCGATAGTGCGAAGACTCTATGCGTGTCCATACCGAGACTGATCCTTGCTATCAACTCTTTGATTAATGAAACCCGCGAATAAATTGAACGAAAACTTGTGCTGAAATTTTTCTCAAAAATTTCAGCCAAAAGGTAAAAGAACAGAAAAATTATTTTTCTTGTCGGAATATTTCTTTGACTATTGCGGCACTTCCAAAAGAACTTACTTACTTATATATATATATATATATATATATATATATATATATATATATATATATATATATATATAAACCAAGAGATATAATTTAAATTTCTATTTCAAATAGAAAATTTTAATTTGTTCACAATATTAATTATATCATCTGTGCTAGAAAAGAATATAATAATATTTTATTTGGACTAATAATTTATTTATTTGACTAATTAAATTTTTTAATTTAATTATCAAATAAGTAATTAATCCTTTAGCAAAGATCTGAACACTCGTTAGTGTGCGACCTCATAGGTTCAATACTTAACCGGTAGTAAATTAATCATATCAATATACTAATCAAGGATGGCGTCTAGCAACTCTCCTTAAAGGCCAGATAGATGAAGTATACTATTTACCTCAATAATGTAGTAATTCCTTCTATCCTTTTAGTTCTGGGTCACCATAGGATATGGTTCAACTGTCAAATCCTAATAAGCGACCAACTACGCATTCCTGTCAAATATTGTCGACTATTGAATGACATAAGAAACTCTTTTCTTCTTTCATTCAATTGCCCTAACAAATGTCTTAGTTTGGTCGTTTATAATTCATGACAACATGGAGCTTAAACTCATTACCAGAAGTTGACAGGTTCCATCTTCATCAATCATTAATTCTACAAGTATTTAATCGTACCCACTATCCTTTCAACTATCGCGCTAGGGCCATAGGTGTCTAGTATCAAAGCACAATAAATAACTTGTCAACTACTATGATGATCTCAAGTCAAAGGAAACTCTTACATCACATTCTTCATGATAATATCTTATTGACAGTTTATGGTAATTCTAATCATTAGAAATTATCCAATGGGTTGGTTCAATAATCATTCTCTATATGCATCATCTATCTATGTGATTTAGTTAATGAGATCAACTAATCTTTATCTCATAAAGACGATCACATAAATATTAATCTAACCGAATTACTAATGTCCAAATTAATAATTCTATGATCAACAACAAATTTAGATTAAATTATAAGAGTCTTTTACTCTCATTATCCTAATCTCCATCATGATGACAACTCTCAAAATTTAATCAAGGACTATTTAAATTAATCAAACAATTAATAATAACTATAATAAAAGAATATCAAATGCCATATATTTTTATATTAAATAACGTTCACAAAAATATGTTCAAATCATCAAACATAAAATTAGATCTATACTCACTATGGCTATTCAACGTCAAACTCAGAGTTTTTCTTACTACATAGGCGGCTAAACGGAGCCCCAGTCTTGAATAGTTGGATAGATCGCCTTAGCCTTAAGGCTATAAAGGCCATTCAAGGGCAGGCGAGCGAATTTTATCTAAGCAAATTTTGGCTTGGGGTTTCTTCCTCCCACGCCCGTCGCCACCCGGCCCACGTTAGCAAGGAAAATTAGCAAAGCGGGAAAAGAAAGAGGGAAGGGGAGCAGCATCTTATTCCCTTCGCGAGAACTTCCGGATCGTAGAAGCATTCGGAACGGACTCCGCATTCATTTCGTTGGCAGAAACGATCTATTTCATTCGGGGCTTCGGGGAACCCAAAAATGAAGTCTTTTGACTTGAGAATCAATGATAGATAGACAAGATATATATATATATATATATATATATATTTCTCACAAAAAAAATGTGATAAAGAGCAGATGGATCCTATCCTCTATATCGAACACTCATTCCTATCTATTGATAGAAAGATCTTCGTCAATACCAGACTTTGCCTTTTTTTAGGAATTACTCATATCCAAAGCAGCTTTTCACAAGCACCCCACCCCATACAACAAGTTGGAGGGTTGTTCGCCTTTTGAATCAAATAAAGTAAGTAGTAGGGGCTTCTCTTGGGCGGCCGAGAGTATTGTAAAAATGACCAAGGAGGATCCTATCCTAAAGGAGAAGGAGGAGGAGTAGGAGCTAGCTTAAAGGACGGAATCGAAGCGAAGAAATTAGTTCATGCCACGACGATCTATATGGAAAGAAAGTTGTGTTGATGCATTCCTCTTGAGAATGAAGAAGAAGAGAGATCCTCTTTTTAACAGGAAAATTTGATCACGTAGATCATCTATTTCGTCGGAATTCGTTAATTGCCATATCCCTAACAGTGTACTAGTGTAAAATTTATTTTACATTTATTAGTGTATAGATGTTAAACTCTATATAAATTTAATAGTGAATATCTCCATGAATTCGGAGCCAGAGAGGATGAATTCGCATAGAATTCTTCCCTCTCGACTCCATTTTTCTGTGACGGAACTATCTTCTTTCTACATCCGCTTAAGACTGTCATTTGTGTGATCCTCTAATATTAATTGTTCATCAATAGTAACCCCTCTTTAGAATAAACGTATGCTTAGACACTTATTCAATGGATTTAACTGCTGTAGATATTTAGATTTATCGATAATAACCCATGAAAATAGATTAAGACTTCTTCTTTCGAGACAGTACATGTGCCTTTTCATAAAACAGACAAAAAAAATTAAAACAAATAGACAAATATTACACAAAGCTAAAAACGAAATAAGAAGAGAAAAAATCATGATACAAGTGAGTAACGAATAGAGTAGTTCCAAATTTGAGTCTGGTTGATATGTTAATAGACATGGGCTTTTTGGTAGCCCTGCATATGAATGACTTAATCAGATGAAGCTAAATTTAGTTCAAGGGGGTCCATTAAATCCTATAAAAGTGAAATTTAAGCTTTTATTTGCTGTATCTCGAAAGACGTCTAAAAAGAAGACATCAAAATATTCCAATAGAGATACTTCAAGATAGGCTGCTTTTTACTAGTAAAGGATACCAAAATTGTTCAATTTATAATGTACAACTGACGTAGAGGATAAATCAAAATAATTCACTAGAGATACTTCAATATAGGCTGCTTTTAACAAGTAATTAAAGGATACTATAATTGCTCAATGTAAAACTAACATATCTCTTCTATCTGATCTCACCATCTTTGTTTTTGTTTTTAATATTAGTCTTAAATATAGATTAGTTCGGAGAAGTAATATGATGAGTTAAAAGAGCCTTTAATCTCTACATACATAGCTAACCTATTCTTTATTTATTTGTTTTAAAGAAGTGTTAACGGATAGTTTTGAACCGTACCTAAGCTTTTCTCTTTAATGCTTTTCCGAGGTGAAAGCCAAAAAATTTAAAGAAAAGGGTTATTCCCATTAGAATCTGAAAGATTTCTGTCCAGAGATCTTCCCTTGCTTCAATGTTGAGGGTTGGTGCCCAAAATTCAAGAGTCAAAAAGCACCCCTGCCCATCCATGTAATACCAAACGGAATAAACACTCGTATCTGACACAACCAAACCCCTCCCCCCACCAAATAACATTATTGAGTGGTTTTTTATGTTTTTTTTTTTTTTTTGGGAATAATAAGGAATCCTTCAGAATATAAAAGAAAAGGAAGACTCTATCCGGTGTTCAAGTACACATTCAACCCAGTCACTCTCAGCGATAAGTCACTCACAATGTGTCATTCATACAAGCCGACGAGAAATTAAAAAGAATTCACACAAGGCAGCAAGCTTGCTTACAAGGATGAATAGCCATAAATAGCGATTTTTGAATTTCACATTATGGGGTCGTTTGGTACGAACACAAGTAATGCAAGGATTAGTAGTGCAGGGGTTAGTAATGCAGGGATTAGTAATGCAGGGATTGTAGTGTTGGGATTATTTTTTATCAAGTGTTTGGTTCATTGTATTAAAAATTAATTATGCAATGTATAAGTTTGGATTTAGTAATTTTAAGTCTTATCCATGTATAGCTAATCCATGGATTAGTAATCCCTTCCTTTCCATGGTATTAGTTAATCCCTCATATGAGGTATAACTAATCCATGTATTAGGTAGGAGTAAATTGAATTGACCAACCAAACATGGTATTGGACGGATTAAATTTTTATACGGGGATTATTTTGTTTAATACGGCCTACCAAACGACCCCTCTAAGTTCCTACCTAGCACTTGGCTATTTTTCTTTCTACATATATGTGTATATCTCGGGCGAGTGCGGACTCTGTTAGTATATAAGATCATCAATATAGTAATAGGATGCATCTGCTGAAGGCAAGACTCATGTAACAATAATATATATATATATATATATATATATATATTCACACACGGTATATGGGTATTGACTTCAACCACCCTTTTAGTTTCAATGCAAAAATAAGTTGTACAAGGAAGGCACGTCCGGTATGGACGGGTCAAAAACGAGTAATACAAAAGTGGACAATATTATTCGGCACGACCCAAATTGAATATGGATAGAAAATGGGTTAATCGACAGATAATATGTAATATCCATATTATCCCTCGCTTCTTTAATATGATCACTTTTGGGAGAATTCTTTGTCCCCCAAACTTGATGAACTCCCAATTTGAGTCTTTACAAATGTAAAAATTAAACTCATTAGTTATCCATTTATTAAATGGATAATATGGATCTTATCTATACTTAATTTATTTTTAAAAAGTTTATACTCCAACTCATTTTGTAGTGGATTATATGGATGGATAACTGTTCTTTTTATCCATTTTGTCATTACTATTTGCTTACTATTCAATGCTCCCATTTAATTTGTTTGACTCAATGAAGACGTTCGAAATTTATGGTTTTAAATATGTCATAATAATTGTATGAATATAAAACTTTTGAAACTCGTGGTCTTAAATAAGTCATAGCATTCATGTGGCTATAAAAGCTTTCCGCTAAGAAAATATGAGAATGTTCTAATATTTTTAACTAACTGAAAATAGTATCAATCTTTTCGAAACGGAGGGAATAATATTATTTTATAAGTATTTTTTTTATAAGGACACCGTAGCTGGCTAAATAGCAACCCAAGATAGAGTCAGGAACCAACGTGTGGTCTTTTTGGACTCAAACGACAAAAATAGGTGAAAAAATTATTGACTATCATTTTATAAATAGTGTGGTTATTCACCGCGCTTTACCTTAACAACACATTTGTCTGTTAAAAGTACAGCGGTGTGAATAACCGTGCTATATATGAACTAAAAATTGGCAGGAGATATAGCGCATATGCAGGAGACGCTATAATATAGCGCCTTCTATATATGCGTTATACATATATAAAAAACGGGTTGTCTCCTTCCCCGATCAGCAAGAACCAGAAAAAATCGGTCCCCTCCCCTCCCCTCCCCCCTCCCATTTTTTAAGCAAAAAACTCCATCGGATCCCACCCGTCTCACAAAAAGTGTATCTTCTCCGTATTGTAGCAGCTAACGCCGGATCCAAGGCGTTGTTGTGTAGTGGATCTCGTCTACTGCTCGTTTCGGCCCCCAAATCATCAAATTTTCACATTTCAAAAAATTTTAAATCGAGGTACTCCGACTTACTTTTTGGTAAAATTCATGTATATAAAATGCTTATTAGTTATTTTTTACTGTGGTCTATATTTTTTTGTGATTTAATTAATTAGTTATTTTTTATCCGGATTAGATTAGTTATGTGCTAAAAAATTAGTAAAAAAGATATATTGTTATTTATGAATAATTATTGTTATATGTGATTTTATTGTTGTACATATATTAATATGTGACTTTGTTGTTGTTTAGTGCCCTTTCGTGTTACGTTGTGCCCTTAATTGTCATGTAGTGCCTTTTAGCGTAGTAAAACTGATAATATATTTTAGCTTATGGTAGTTGGCTTTGTTCATGACCATTTAGGGTAGTGTTACTTTAGTGCTTTTTAAGATTCCGTTGTGTAGAATAAATCTACGTGCTCTCCGTAACAAACTCGGATAGAGTACTCAATTATGGATTTAATGTATCAGTAGATAATTATCAATATTAGAACTTAAAATACAGCCATATTGATCAGATATTAGACAAATACCTGAACGTTGTCTGACAGCATGCTCCTTCAAGTGGTTCAAAAATAATGTCCACGTTTCTTGACTTTCATTGGCACATATAGTAAATGCTAGGGGAAATATACTTCCATTAACATCTAATGCAATGGAGATCAACAACTTAATATCATACTTTCCATAGACAAGAGTTCCGTCTATGGATATTACCGACTGACAATGCACGAAACTATCAATGACGGGTTTAAATGCCCAGAACACATATCTGAATATATATTCTGGTATTCCTGGACTCCGCTCAAGCTTCAATTCAACAACAGTCCTGGGGTTAAAGTGTTGCAATGCAGCCATGTACCTGGGTACCGCGGTAAAGGACTTATCCCAGTTATCATAAACAATTTCAAATGCACGTTTACGCCCGAGAAATGCCTTTCTTTTGGTAATGGTACATCCATATACCTGGTGAACAGATGTTATACACTCTTTGATCTCGAACCTTATGGATGCTTCAATGTGTGGAATCAAGACAAGAAAAATCAAGTCAACATTCAAGTTAAAATGATTCTCACTGAATATGTCCATTTCACAAGTGTGGGTGGCAATGTATTTCCCCATAATCCACATATTTGTTTTCAACTTTCTCGCACGCAGCATCCAATTACAACCTTGAAACCATCTACGATGAATAACCTTGCATACTTCCGGAGATGACTCATGAACCACGATCTCAGAATACTCTTTTATGCTGCACATTCGCACTGCCTTGCTTAGGCGCGCTTTATCAGCAAAAAGCATATTCTTTAACAGCACCGTAGCTCTAAATTCATCCCATATTGTTATCCGAATCTCATCAAGAACCCTTGTGCGGGCATTCACATCTGGCATACTTGGCAATTGATCAAGGTAGGGAATCTCCCTTGAATGAAACGACACATGGGACTCATACACTCTTGGTCTAACGGGAGGTGGAGCATGCTCCCTCGTCAAATCAGGTTCATCATTCCCGTCCTCACCATCATCACCCTCGTCAAGGAAGGGTGTGTCATTTCCATACTCATCAGCATTGTTGTCATAATCACTATCATCTTCCTGACTCTACGCATCTACCAGATCCCGATTAAATATGTCGTCTTCGGGCAATTGAGTAAGGACAAGACCTTCAAGTTGCTCATTTTCACTGCACAACCAATAAAATAATGAGCTTCTCAAATTCATCCAAACATTACATATAAACTTTATCACTTAACTTACAAATCATAATCTGTTGATATCCCATGATGCACATTATCATGTTGCTGATGACTCCCGGATGGACCACCATGATCCAACACACTAAAACTAGGCATATTTCAACTGTCTGTTGGTTCATAACTTGTAAAATCTATATCTGGCTGGTACCTCCTATGGAATATATGAGCGTTAATACAAATACAATACATAAAAATAAACATTGTAACATAAAAGAAAATTAAAATTTACCACTCAGCTTGTGGAATATGTAAACTTAGGGAGAAATTATGTCATTGCTCCTCATTCGCCCGTGGAGATAAGATTAGATCTGGCCAAATTCTTTTACGTAAACTGTTCAGATAAAATTGCTCCAAAAAAACCACCGAATGATTGAGGGATATTCCTATTTTGTGGAACCTCAATATTACGAACATTTTTAGCCTTGACGTACATTTCCAACATTTATATCACAAGAAGTTCCCGGTGTTCATCCGGGGTCCTAAAAAAATCTGTTAGAGTTTCATCGTCTTCGATATTAAACTCACCATAACAAGCAACCCCTCGCGGAGTAACATAATACGGAGATCCTCCTATTACTTTAATATTAACCGAACGTTTGCTCACACTCATTTTTTTACATAACGACAATATCAATCTATCGTACTCCATTGTAAGTGGCAACTTAACATGACACTGTGGAGAACAACTATAGCGTACTGAGCTATTCTCCACCACAACCTCACCCTCCCCCCCCCCCCCCCCCCCCCAATATAATGGAACCTTAATTTTTTGCTCTTCGAACATTATGATAAAATACAAAATAACTTAACGAACAAATATTTCGAAAGACCTGAAGGATCCTGAATGGATTTTTATCAAATTCTGAAACTCCTTAAATAAGAAAAAAAAACCAGTTTGGGGTACAATAATTGAGGTATAGCGCATGCATAATAGAAGCTATATATGTAGCGCGTATACTGTATGCGCTATACCCTCTATTATGGTGGATCAGTAAAGTTCAAATGAATTATTGGTGGGACAAAAAAGTTTAAATATAGCGCAGTTATTCACCGCGCTATACCTTAACAAAAAAATATACCGTTAAAGTATAGCGCGGTAAATAATCGCCCTATATATAAAATGATAATAAATAGTTATTTTTATTTATTTTTATCGTTTGAGTTCAAAAAAAATCACACTTTGATTTCGGATTCTCGAGATGGAAATGAGGATCGATAGATAGGAAAACTCAAATCAGATTTTTTGCAGGACGTTACTCTGTTACTGGGTGTGTCTGCAAAAGAAAGAAAACAAGCTAGTGATCTGACAGGTGCTTCTCCATTCTCCAGGATTATTATTGTACATTAATTTGGCAGTTCAAAGGTGCAGTCTTTTTGTGTCATTCTGTTCTCGTTCCCTTTGAATTAGAAATGGATCCTATTTTCTCCACTTGTTGCCTTCTGACTCCTCTTTTGTAGAACCACATACTCCAATTAAAAGAATGTGGCAAAAGGTTATATGGTGCAATAGAGTCAAACTATTTTCCTTGCTACATTTTTCTCCTAATTTAATTTTTACTTTTTCTTGTTTAACAGTTGTCAATTTGATCACAAACCTAAACTTGATGTTA
Source organism: Nicotiana obtusifolia (assembly GCA_002018475.1). Taxonomy (NCBI): domain Eukaryota; kingdom Viridiplantae; phylum Streptophyta; class Magnoliopsida; order Solanales; family Solanaceae; genus Nicotiana; species Nicotiana obtusifolia. The sequence continues at coordinate 22,167 of MCJB01043277.1, forward strand.
GTAGATTAATGTCATTTCATATGCATCATTTTGTCAGGCACAGGGCTTTAAAAGCTTATTTGATTACTATATAAATTATATTAGTGGTAGTGAAGAATTAAATCAATTTGCTAATAAATAAACATCACATCAAAATTTTGAATTTTAAAATGAACTTAGTTATATGAAACTTGTAAAGTTGTACAACATACTAAATAAAGCTGCTTGCCGCCAAAATGTTTTGGGATATCTACAAATAAGAAGACGATCACACAAAATAGGAGAAAATCTTATTTCCTTTTTTGAATTAACATTCTTTGCTATTCCATAATCCATATAATCCGAATAGGCTTTAATTACTTAGCTGGGCAGCTCTCTCTATAATATTTCGGACTAATATCGTGTATATACTTTGATGTTGGAGAAACGTACAGCTTCAGTCAATCTGCAATGCTTTATCTGTCATGTAGTTACTCGTTATTTGACCTTGCACTTTTGAATTTTAATATATCATGTGTCATATTTCATTTACTTTTTGGCAGAATTAGTTAACTACTCTAATGACTTCGTTAGCTGATAACTCACGTGATCATTGCATTCCCTTTTCGAAAAGGCATATGGTGGCATTTGTTTGAAGTTCTACAAAAACTGAGTATGATGATTACTGGCGGAGGTAGGATTTTCGCTAAGGAGTTTAGAAAAGAAAAAAAAAAGTAAAGGAGATTGCAGCTAATGAGAATTGAACCAATGACCTTATAAAGATTGGGACCCCCTTAATCACTAAGCTATACATTTGATCTATTTGAAGGTGATTCAAAACATAATATATAGAGATAAAAAATAAATTTTACCTTATATATACAGCGTAAGTTTTCGGCAAAAGGGGGTTCAACCCCCTTCCCCTTCTAAATCCGCCCCTGATAATGACTTGGCCAATCTTGCCTTGTTTACAGTTTTGGGGAGAATATCTTTTTAAATTATTCAGAAGTTTTGCCGAACGAAAAAAATTGTCTATGTTGTGTTCACAAGTTTTGTAGAACGATAAAATTTTCATTTTACATATCTTGTTAAATTGTTCGTAAATTTTATCGCATTGTCAAAACTTGCCTATATTGTTTAATCGTCCACAAATTGTCAAATAAACAAAACTTGATATTATCTTCATTATATCTATTTCCTTAAAATTGTTCACAATGGTCAAAAATTGCTTGTATTTAAATAACTATTGAATAATTTATGTGATGCCATATAATTCGCCCAAACAGAGAAAATTTTTTTCTCCCTCGAGTCAACGAGTGATGTTCGATCAAAGAGTTACTAATTATACAAGCTCTAATCATCTGTCTCTAGAATTTGTATTAACTGTAACCTTATATGTGGTTGCTTTTCGCATCTAGTACATAGCATGGAACAGAATTCCTTTGAACTTGCTTCTTGATATTGATATTAATGAAATTATATGGAGTAATACATTAGTTAATTTAGGCACAATGAATTTTGGTACTATAAAAGAAGGACAAGGAGGAAAAAGAAGAATGAGGACACAGGAGAAGAAGACATGGAAATAGGAACGGTCGTTTGCTACTAGGTGGAAAAATATTTTAAAATGGTGACAAAAATTTACATATCAGCACAAGGACAATCGATGAAATTTTCCCAAAAAGAAGAAAAAGAAAAGACAGAACATCAATTTTATATAATGCACGTGTTGAAATGAAATACCACTTGGATTTGCTTAACTTAGTGCTTTCTTCATTTGTTTTCTTTTTTATATTTTTGTTTGGCAGGGGAACCTTGTGTCCCCTTGGATTTGGAACTCTTACCTTTTTGTTCCTATTTCTTTTAAGTGTTGAATTTTGTTTGTGTTATAACTACTTCTTTTTCTAACATATTTAACATGTGTTAATTCATATTTAACATCTGGACACACAAAGCTCCTCAAGACTGTAGCTGATATTGGAGAAAACTCGACTTCTTGAAAAAAGACATGAAGGAATGGTATGATCAGGGGAAATATAAATCACTTCTAATGGTAACTACTCTATTACAAGTAGTTATAATGCTATCATTGGAAGCCAGAATCGATTAGCAAATTGAGCTCATTTGGAATGCAATAGCACAATTTATCACATGGTTAGCTGTTCAAGGAAGTTTGTTTACTCACAAAGGAGAGATTGCAAAAATTACGTGTTCCTGTAGAGGATATTCTAGCTGCTGTTTATGTGATGTTCGGGAAAATGAGACAGTTCAACACCTGTTTGTTGACTGTACTAGAACCCAAGACATTAGGCAGGGTCTTCTAAATTGGCTGGGATTGCACGTGCAAGCTGGAGAAGTGCAGCAAGGACTAGAAAAAATCATTGGAAGAGATTCAAAAAGGAGGTGGCAGCTGCATTATGGGAAACCATGATATATCATATCTGGAGAAGTAGAAATAGGAAATTGTAAAGACAGAGTTGATAGTTACACAAATTAAGAAAGATATAGTCAAAGAGAGCTCAAAGATGTAGGATTTTTACTCAAAGATTACTTTGTAACTAGTCAATCCAAGACCTAACTCTACTGTTAGTGAGGAGTTAGGTGCTTTGTAGGTGTATTGTTCAATTGTTGTTATATATTGCAATATTCACAGTTGTTACCAAAAAACAATAACTTCAATCCAAATTCTTATGACGTGACTTTAATGAATTATGATTGATATAGCCACTTAGTAGTACTGGAAGTAGTTCGCTAGCTAGGTTGTTGCATTTCATAAAATAAAACAAGGAAATAAATTTTACTAAATTAAGACGAGTCCTCTTTATTTCTTCCCAACCGTATTACCAGTTCAAATCAAATGGCTTTAATTACTAAACTAGATGATTTCAGTGGCTTCATTCTTCATCCTCTTCTCTTCTTCTCCCAACTTGGCACTTTTAAGGTGACTTTAGAAAAATGTTAGTACACTCTCACCGCCAAAGCGTCACATATTTAGGCGCGTGGATTATCGTACCATTTCGACATGACAATTCAAAAGCAGACATCACCATTTTGTGACTTGTATTGCCTCCTCTCCGTCGAGATTGCGCCTAAGGACTGGTTGGTTTTGAGGAGATTTTGTGTCTCTCATTTATTGTTAGTGGAAGTACTAGAAAGAAAGTAGTAGCTAGAAGATAAAAAGAGTAGAGTACGTTCTAAATTCGCTTTCTCAATAAAGTTTTTCCCTTTTGACTCTTATTCTCTGCTTCCCCAAGAATGTGGTCATCAACCAGCAGCAGAGGCCTTTCTTCTTCTTCCAAATCATCATCTTCTACTTCTTCGTCTTCATCTCGTTCTCCATTTTCTCCTTCAAATCATCACCTAAATCCAAGACTTAAAACCATGGAAGAAGTTTGGAAAGACATTAATCTTTCTTCACTTCAAGACCATACTACTACTTACTCTAGAGATCATGATCATCACCAAACTGCTAATTTTGGTGGCATGATTTTACAAGATTTTTTAGCTCGGCCTTTTGCTACTGACCCTCAACCACCACCAGCAGCTTCTCCTGTTCCGGCTACTACTATGCTGAATTTGAACTCAGTTCCAGAGCTTCATTTCTTTAGTCAAAACTCAATGTTGCACCCACCAACCCCTATTTCTCAAGTCCCATTTGAGGGCTTGGCTTCTTCAGCTGCTAATGGAAGAAAAAGGATTCCTGAAATGGAGAATAATTCTGCAGGGGATAGGAGAAATAAAAGGATGATCAAGAACCGTGAGTCTGCTGCTAGATCAAGGGCTAGAAAGCAGGAAAGTAGCTAGCATTTTCTTTTAATCATATGTTTTCTGTTGTGTTGCCGATTTTTAGCAATACACTATGTTCATTCGACTAAAGATGGGCATTGTCCCTTTACAAAAACAATAAAAAACAGAAAAGGACATTACATAAAAAAAAACATTCAAGGGCTTGAACATTTTTTACATTGCACGTGAATGAATCTAGTTATTCTTAATCTTTGCTCCTCCTTTTCTTTATATATGTCTTCTTGGTTTTGAAAATAAGTTGAGTTTTCTCTCTTATTTTTGTCTCATTTGATCTTTCTCCATACTTGCAGGCTTATATGAACGAGTTGGAGCTGGAAGTTGCCCATTTATTAGAAGAAATTGCCAGGCTCAAGAAACAGCAGCAACAGGTCCTTTATTTTTACCATGATTTGCTTTACATTTACTGACATTATTCATTATGTTTACAACTAGTGATTTCTTTAATTAGAAAACAGAAATAGAACAGACTCATCATTTTAACTTGTTGTTTTCTTTCATATGGCCAGTTACGCTCAGAAGTAGCTGCTCAAGTTCCCAAAAAGAAGTCTCTCTATCGGACGTCAACAGCTCCATTTTGATAAACGTCAAAGGAAGTTTGAGAAAAAGTCTACTAGTTATAGTAAATTCTAGAAGACTTAATTGTCAAAGTGCTAATTCTACTCTATTGCTAGTTTGCTACTACTATTAAAAACTATTTCTGCTACTCTTCCCATTTGCCCTTTTTGTAATATCAACTGTTGTTTGATTGTGGCCTTGTGGGTCGGCCGATGAATATCTCTCTCTCTCCCCCTAAAAAGGAGAAATAGGTTGTGATTTAAGGAAAGGGCAATTCAAATGGGAAGACGGTTTAGTCTTTTATGGCAATGAAAATTAGCACCAGCAAACAAGCTGGAATTTTTATTTCCCTCTTTTGTGAGTCCTCTCCATATCATATTTGGCGCTTGTAGTTTTGACCATTTCTGTTCCTCTGCATTCATTGGTTCCAACCACCTCTAGTTTTCTAAATTAGGGATGGCCTTTTATCTAGTTTTTATTTTAAAGTAGTTTCGAGTAGTAGCTTATCACAATAGATTTTTAATTTCTGAAGCTTTCGGAGTTTGAAGAAAAATATACTACTTAGTAGAAAGCATTTTTATAATTTTGAATATGGGATGCAAAAATAAAGTGAGTGGTTGGGAGAAGACGAGGCCTCGTGTTATGTCGTACTGTCTCTAGCGTTATAGGTTGGCTGAAATAGAGTAGTATAGTGTTATGTCGTACTGTCTCTAGTGTTAACGTTCATTAATTTTCTTTGATCTGACGTGCCACATCTACAGTCACTAATTTAGACCCAAAAGTTTGCTTGGAGTAGTATATCTTGTTTCAGGCTTTTAAAATTAATTTATTTTGGTAAGTCCTTTTTAATTTGTGCCTTTTAATAGTGAAAATAATATATGTTTGATTAATTAATTTAAAAAATAATATTAAAAAATAATTGATATTTGATCAAATTTTAAATATATTTTTTTCAAAAGTGTTTTTGAAAAAGCTTCTGCTTCTACTCAAAATATGTTTTTCTTTTAAAATTTTTGACCAAACCCCTTAATTTTGAAAAAAAATAATTTTGGCCGGAAAAAAGTACTTTTAGCCACACAAAAAACTTGGCCAAATATGCTATTATTTCTATCTTCCTTTCACTCTGTCCATATTGTTAGTACTTGTGTTCCTTGATAGTAAAGCTTGATGCCTTCTCTTGTTGCATTTTGACGTACTACTTTGTTTGAAAGTATATGTATATGGTGGTCTTGTTGTAAAAGATACACATCTTTGTTTTCCAAAGTCTTTAAAACATAATTTGAATGTTAAAAGCTAGTTTAAACGCATTGTGATTCTTTTATCATTCAAAATATTTAGAAGATGTTGGGAAATTTGCAGTCAAAAGTAAAAAAGTCATTTGACATTTTTGTGTTGTTTCTTCTATTCCAAAATTATATATATATTGAGTGAAAAGGAGAAAACCCAAAAAAGGAGTAGTCCTTTTCAACAGTCAAATGATACCATCCATGTCTATTGGAACCTTAGCCCATGTTGTTAACAGATGTTAATGTGGGACGTCTTTTAACCAGGTTCTGACATCTGTAAATGATGCATCTCTTTTCTATCTGCTCTTTCTTTTGGATTTCCTTTTTCTCATGTTGCATCATTATATACGACAAAAGAGGTTTTGGTTGGAACAATTAAAAGAATTTGGGTCCAGTTTTGGTTATCCAATGGACTGCTTTCGTACCATGTTTAAGTGGGAGAATTAATGCATCACGGTGGATGTATTATGCTTCTCCATGGTAAAGTTGAATGGTAGAAAAATGCCACTGTTTATACAAAATCATAATTCACAAGTCACTTATGTATCTGCTCGGTAATCAATTCCAAGGAAAGTTCAAATATATGATAGGTAATTCAATCAAAACCTTCTGAACAATTAGAATTTGTTTCAGAAACAGTGTGTTCTCTCATTTTCCAAATAAACTATACATAGACAACATTCTCTTGCACATAAAACCAAATGAATCATCGACTCCTCTGGAATCTTAATACAAGTTAGCCCGCATTTACTATTTACTTTTTTAATTGTTATATATAAATTATACGCATATATATATATATATATATATATATATATATATATATATATATATATATATTTCTATAAGAAAATCACGAATTACATGAAAATTTTCCTGGCAGTTATATAGGAAAATTCCCAGGTAATTTAGTTTCCTGCGGATTTTCCTTCAAAAAAAAATCCGATGGAAAAACCTTCGTGGGTAATTATTACTTGCGGATTTAAAACCCTTGGCCAATTACTTGGGAATTTTGAATTCGCATATAAATTACCTGGGGATTTTTTCGTAAAAATTTCAAAAATATAATTTTCGATAAAAATTCATGAAAAGGGAAATGTTTCTTGCGGATCTTCATAGGAAAATATCCGCAAATAATTCCCCATAAAAATTCCCAAGTAAAATATGCATGAACTTTTGGACAAAAATTTAAAATTTTTGGCCATAATTTTTTATTATCGCATTTTTTAGTACTTTTATGGCAACCCATATATATAGATTTTTGCATTATTAATATATATCTAATATCTAGGCATATATACAAACCACCCACTGACGACTAGACGTAATGCCACCACCATCATTTTCTATGTCTAGATGAACAATTTCTGCGGTAAGAAAATCACAACTATCATCTCTTTAGACCGTCTCCAACCCGGCACAATTTCTTGCACCAAATGCTATTTTAGTGCAAAAATGATGCATTGGAGCTCCAATCTTGCATTATATTTTGCACCATTTTGGTGCAACACTATTCGTCGCACTATTTTACTATTCATCCATATATTATTATTATTTTATTATTATATAACACTTTTAATTTAACATATTATAAATTTAAATTGTTACATTTAGATTCCTAATATACCTATTCATCTACACAATTACTATTAATTAATATTTTATTATTATTTTTTATTATATAACACTTTTAATTTAAGATATTATAAATTTTAGTTTATAATTTTAGATTCCTAATATACCTAATTATTTTTTATGTAATATCTTATAATATTAATTTTACATCTTAATTTTAGAGTGTAAGTTTTATAAATTAATTTTCGTATATATTATTTTATATAAAATTGTAAGTTAATTTTATTATAAGTTATAATTGTATTAAAAATATAACCATCACAAAAATGAAAATTGCAGATATAAAATATAATATGTTGTTAATAAATAATACATCTGTTTTCCAATCTTGCTAAAGGAATTACTCCTCCCGCCCATTATGTTATTCAAGGAAACGAATATGATGTGGGTTATTATTTAGCTGACAGTATATATCCAAAATGGTCTACAATTGTGCAAACCATTCATGAGCCACAATCTCAAAAGAAGAAATATTTCGCGACGAAACACGAATCATGTCGAAAAGATGTTGAACGTGCATTCGGAGTTTTGCAAGCTCGTTTTGCAATTATTGCAAGGCCCTCACGTTTTTGGAGAAAAGAAGTGCTACATGATATATTAACATCATGTATTATACTGCACAACATGATAATCGAGGATGAGCGTGATCTTGATGCACCAATTCAAGATGCTTGGGAAGGTCCAACTCCAACAGTAGAAATGGTAGTAGATGAAAATTATCGATTTGAACAATTTTTAGCTCGACACAAAAAAATTAAGAACAAAGAAATGCTCATTTTGCACTTCGTAATGCATTAGTAGAGCATTTATGGGAGCAACGTACTAATCATGGAAGTTGAATATTTATGTAGAAATTAAAATAAATTCTACCTTAATGTAATATTATTTATTTAATTATATTTTATCAATGATTTCACTTTTATTTAAATTATCCATTAATATGTATAACGTATAACATTTGATTACGATCTATATTATTTAAAATTTTATGGTATAAAATAAGTTTTTGTTAAATGATTTATAACAAAATATTATGAATTACATGGGATGGATAAGTAAAAGAAAATAATATAATATAAGAGAGAGAGAGAAGAATATAAAAGAAATATTCTTTTTTGGTGCAAAAAATAGTGTAATGGGTTGGAATTAATTTGTACCATTTTAATGCATGTACTAAAATGGTGCAAAAAATGATGCATAGGGTTGGAGATGCCCTTAGTAATGCTTAACTCTACTTCAAATTTGCTAAATCTAAACGACAACAAACTATCTTATAGAGGCCACTGCATCTACGCACGCTGGTTTAATATCGTCGGCCGACGTGGGACAAGATGTCCCCGTATATTGTCATTTCCTCTCTCAGTTTTCTTATTTACTAGGAGTACTAATATTTTCCTCTTATTTTTATTATTTTACTTTTTAAGAAAGTTGTATTAAATAAGGATTCCGAAAAGTGAATCGAACCTCTTTTCTAAGTAAAAGCAAGTGAATTAAACTACGATTATATTACTTTTAATTAAAATATTCTTTGTTATTTTTCCAAATTTTTTATTTATACCATGTAATAGCACATTAAATTCTTTTCTTATATAAAAAATACATAAACGAACAAGAAATAAGCACATTATATATGATTACGTAATTGGTAAAAGTTGCGTTAGTTCTAACAATATATACAAGATTAAGTTACTCTAATAATGTTAGGTTAATTAAGAGATGATGTTTGGGGTAGATTAATAAAATCACTTGATACCTAATTAAATCTCAATACTAAAGTATAATGTGAGCACGTAACTTTTGCCCTACGAAAATACTCCTACAGAATCCAAAAAAACAAATTTTCTATTTGCTTTGATTTTATAGAATTTTAGGAATTCCGTTTTAATTATTTGTTTGCATTTAGTTGTATTTTTGTGCATATTTAATATCTTAAAATCATGAAAAATACCATAAAAATGTTCAAACTCTTTATTGCATAGCATTTTAGATTTTAATTGAATTTTTAGGAGTTAGCCACATATTAATTGTATAATTAATACATGAAAATCATTAAAAAAAAAATACACTTTGTTGCTTTGTTTTGCATTTTTAGATTCAATTAAGTTAAATAGGTCACTTTTGCAAAATCAATTTGAAATGGGGTGTTTGAAATCAATGGGTTAATTTTGAAATACAAAGAAAGAAAGAAAAGGGCTGCTAAGCTCGATTGGGCCAAAGCAATCTCAAGTGGTCCAAAGTCCCCCCAATCAGCCCAGATCCAGTCCAGCTCCCTCTTTAAACCAAAACGACCTCGTTTTGTCACTTCTAATCCTCACCCTCCATCCTCGCAGATCCAACGGACCGGAACTCCTCAACCCCCAAGATAAAAATTTCCTAACCCGACCCCCAAATCATAGAGACTCCTCATTTCCCATCTTCCTCACTCTCTCTCAAACCCTACCCGCACTCACACCCAAAATCGCCGCCGGTTCCACCACCAAACACTCCCAATTTGTCACCATATAATCCCCAACACTCCCTCATCATGAACCCGCCATCAATTTTCCCAAAAGCTCCATCGAACTCGTCGATTTTCAGATCTAGAAATCACATAAAACCCAAGTTCGCCTATTTCTGTTTGTTTGTTCCAATTGGTTGTTTGAGTTAGAAATTGACATCAGCCGATTGCTCTTGATAAGAGCAATCGGTTGATAGTAATTCTTACTCATTGCATGACCATGGGAGTCTGAATGAAAGTTTAACCATCGATGCCCAACTACTAATGCTCTTTCCGGTCGAGTTCGGCTCCTATTTGGCGATTCTCACTTCCCTTTCATTTTTGTTCTGTTTAAATGGCATATCTAGGATTTGATCAGATTTTCAGTAGTTAATTAATTAGTTATTATCTTTTTTTTTTAATTTGAGTTTGATTCTAATTAAATGCATGTTTGTTAGCATGTTCTTTTCCATTAATTCATTTACAATTATCTTTAAATGTAAATAGGTTTTGTTAACAATTGTTGTTCTCACCTTATTTCGATTTTGTTTCATGTTTAGTTTATTCAGTGCTTTAGGATGCAAATTTTAGTCTTTAAGTTTGAGTATTTGTGAAATGAGTCCTATTTTGGCATTAAGGGAATTGAGCAATGATTTATTAGCTAAACATGTGATCCGTTTAATAAAGGGCCAAACCTCATTTCTTTTGCAACTGGACAAATTAGAATTACCGGGGGAGCAGTAATGAAAGAAAACAAAAGAGAAAGGTCAAAGAGGGTATTAACAGGAATTTGAGGGAGCTAAATGAAATAGGAAACTAAAGAATCTTAGGTAGCTATATAGGAAACTTCTAGAAAGGGATTAAAATGCAATAAGATGGGGAATTAGGTTAAAATTTGGGGTAAAAAGAGGTAATTTCAGAATTTAAGTGATGGTGAAAAATAGAAAAAAAGGACAGCAGTAAGAAAAGATACTAAAATAGGAAAGCTGTCCATTTCTGTTAAAAACAGACCCCTTCTCCCCTGAATTTCAGTTGAAATATTCTCCTATATCATCTCCCATTTTTCCTCATATAGGAGACCCCTACACTTTATATAACACACTCATTCTATGCAGAAAATGGAGACTCTTTTTCTTGATACACGCTGATCCCTACATTTTTAGAAGAAAAAACACAGAAGTTTTGCATTTTTAGATATAAATAAATTTCAGAAGTTCTGATTTTCTTCATCAACTTCTAATCTTCTCAAGTTAATTTTGAACTAAAGTTGAAGTTCATTCTGGGGCTTTGTACTGTTGTTTTATGTTACTCGCTGCTGATTCTTGAGTTTTGCTTAGTTTATTTTCTATTCTAGCCTTTATTTGGCCATTCTAAGTTCCATTACTGCATTGCAAGGTACATGTTCTGACCATAAGTTATGTAATTGATATAAGGATATTGTATTATCATGAAATCTCCATTATCTTTAGTTTGTATGTGTGCTGGATGTTCCTTCATGATTTGACCGCAAACTTGAGTGTAGTTTGAAATATTTGGTGTGATAAATGCTTATACATGTTGGAAACTTAAATAATAAAAACAATCATATAAAAAAACATCAATTCTGTCTTTTGATCGTTGTTTGTTAAAGTTTGAGTTGCTATTGATGGATTTCCTACGTGTGGAGTTCTGGAAGTTCCTCGTAGGTCCGTGGCCTAAGAAGTAAGATGCCAAATATGTTGGTGATGAGCTTGGAAATCTGACCAGTGCTTGGCCTGATTTTGAAGTTCTACCGTTTGAAAGTGATCATTTATGTAATAGCTTAATTCTAGTTTAGTATAGTTCCTAGTACAAAAATATAATAACTCGGTTCGTCTTTAGTGAACATAGTTGTGTAAATTCAATAGATCGATAGCAATTTCAAACCATGGAACGTTATTGTATAGCAATTTAGCATGAGTTTAGTGTTTAAATCTATTGAAATTCCCTAACTATGGTAATTAAGTACAGATCTAGTTCTTTCTGACATTTGTTACGTTGATCGCATGCCGAGTTTTATTCTTGCGGAAGATTTGCTTGTTTCCAGTAGTTATTGCCTTGTAAGTTTTGGGCCTGGCTACTATTCAAGCCCATATTGGAACACCTTCTGAATTGGAGTCTAAGTTATGGCAATGAAGTGGGCTGCCCAAGCCTGATTTTGCCAGGCCCACGCTATGTTAATAAAAGTGGCTATGTCCATTCGTTTTTGTAGAAGGCTGATACACGAGTTTAAGCCTGATTTAACTTGCCATTATTTTTTATGACTAAATCAGCTCATAGATACTCCCTTGTACCTAAATTTGTTCATGATTAAAGCAAAGTCTACTGGAGGCTACTTCTCTCACATTACCATGCTTATTTACAGACTTTCATCATTAGCCTCAAACGTTTAGAAACCAACAACTCTTGAACATCGTAGTTTGCTTTAGGCACGCTTATAACCTATTATCATGATTATGTACACGTTCGCATGACACAATTATGATTCCCAAAATAAATCAAGGTACGTGTTCGCGTGACTTTAGCAAAACAATCTTAATAATTAATAAAGCGTGATTAATTGTATACACGTATATGTGACATGATTTTAACGCGTCAAATAAACTGAATTCACGCACATGTGATCTATTTCAAAGATAAATCCATAAAACGCCATAATCGAAAGCGGTAAAAGATAAAATACACATAGGTTCTAAAATACGAAATTAAATAATTTAACTAAGCCAGGTATGATTAAAGCGATCATGCTAAAACCACGGAACCTGGAAATGCCTAACACCTTCTTCCAGGTTAACAGAATTCCTTATCCGGTCTTCTGATTTTCACGGACTTTAAAACAAAGTCAAATTTCCTCGATTTGGGATTTAAAATAAACCGGTGACTTGGGACACCATAATAAATATCCCAAGTGGCGACTTTAATTAAATAAATAATCTCATTTCGAATAGTGTCACTTTAATTGGCCCTTATCCCAAGGGAAAATGGAAGTGCGACAGCTCTGGCGACTCTGTTGGGGATCGAACCCTGAATCTCTGGTTCAGGGTTTAGAATTCGAGCTTGTTAATGTGATCTATACTTGGCTTTCTTGATTGTTGATATTCCTGTGTTTGTGGGTCTAATGTGCTAGTTGACACTCACTTTACCGCTTTGATATTATTTGAACTGTATAAACTGTCTCCTTACGCCTCCCTTTTGAGTCTTCTGAATTTATGATGCACACGTACGCGTGGCCCACTTTTCTGTTAGAGGTCATACCAAATAGAATGAGGCTGGATCAGCAACTAGGCCGGGTAGACTTTCATGCTCCCGGTACGTTGCCCCCACCTCGGATCGAGCTGTCCGCTTGGGTAAGCCAAGTCTAAAACACTCCTCCAAGATTTAAACCTAGAATAACATAGCCTCATGCTGGATCCCTAGTAGGAACGTTTGTTTGCATCACGTGCATTTGACTTTGGGGCTCAACACAGGGGTTGGGTCCATTTAGGACAGGTGCGCTCCCAAAATAAAAGACCATCCTGGTGCATCTTATGTGCTACTTGTTGTATTTGTTTGTTCTGGTTTGCATGTTGACTGGCTTCTAGAATAGGGAAAGAAATTAAGAAAAAACAAATAGGAGAGGAAAAAGTAAGAAAGTGAAATTCACCCGGTTCTCATAAAGTCTTTGTGTTCGAACTTTGTCAAATTTTACTCAAAAGGCGTTGAAAAATAGATTAAGATTTTGAAATATTTCTCGCTTCTAACCGAACTACGCGGGTCTGATTCTCACCAGATGTGAGATACGTAGGCAAACCTCATCGGTTTCGGCCCCTAATTTTCAAAAATCCAAAAATATTTTCCTTTAATTCATTCTTTAGAAGTCTTTCCTTAGAAAATCCCAAATAAAAGAAATTTTAAACCCAAAAAATTATTTTCTTTCTTTATAGAAGCCTTTGCTTCAAAAAAAGAAAACAAATCAAATCAAAATCCAAAACTATTTTCTATCTTTTTAGAAGTCTTTCTTCCAAAAATACGAAAAAAAAATAAATCAAAATCCAAAAATATTTCTTTCTTTCGTAAATTCCCCAAAAAAAATAACAAAAAAACAAATCGAAATTCAAAAATATTTTCCTTGTTAGGAGCTTTTACGATTAGATTTTTTTTTAAATAGTTAAAAAAAGAAGTTAGTTTATTTACGTTATTCGTGATCTTCCCGAACTACGCAATATCTGATTTATGTTCTCATATGATACGTAGGCAATCCACATCAGATTCGATCGACCAATTAAAAAAAGAAGCGTTAAAAAATGATTGATGATAATAATAAGGACCGACTGAGTCCATTCTAACGTGTTTTTGTCTTAACATCCAAGAAAAAAATACCAATGACAACTGACATCGAAGTTGTTGCGAGTGTTCAAGAGGCTCGGGGTCAGAGGGTTCAAAAAGAATCTACTGTGGTTGAGAAAAATAGAATACTGAAACAGCAAATGACTGAAATGTATCAGGCATGGGCCAATGGCCAAGGACTGCCTTTTTTTATTCATGGTTTCCCAGAGTTCACATCCATCTCGACTACTACCATTCCGCTCTCATTGTCTGATCAATCCTATCCACCTGGGTTCAGTCTTTATCCCAACTGCACGACTACATCTGGAACTTCTGTTGCGCGCTCCCAAAGTGTGCTATTGACAACCAATCAGACAACTACTACTATTATGCCCGTCTTCACCATCCCACAGCCGAAAGTGGTACAAAAGAAAAGACATGAGTCACAATTAGCTACCCAGCAAGAATAATACCACTCTCCTGAGTACCACTCATACCTATTTGTTCTTCCTGCAAAGATTGAGAAGCCTGCCCAAAAGATGGCACAGGAAGAAATGGCCCAAAAAATAAAAAGCTTAGAATAACAGCTGAAAAACATGCAAGGGTTAGAATCTATGTATGTTCCCCGATGTCCACGTGCCAAGACTCCCAAATTTGAAAAGTGTGAGGGACATGGAGACCCCATAGCACACCTGAAAAGGTATTGCAATCAACTAAGAGATTCGGGAGGAAGGAAGAATTACTGATGGTTTAATTTGGGGAAAGCCTTATGGTAGTAGCCTCCGAATGATTTATGGATCAAGACATATCTAATTGCCATTAAATGGAGAGAGCAAGCGGCTAGAGTTAAGCCACCCATGGATGACCACGAGCTAATTGTTATCTTCCTTCAGGCATTTGGCAAATCCTTCTCGGAAGCAATCAAAATTGGGGAAATGGTTGAGAATGGCCTTAAGATAGGTAGAATTATAAGTCAAGTAGTTCTCAAAGCCGTAACTCAGGCTGTCCAGATTGAAACTGAATGAGAAGGATGAAGAAACCATGATGACATCAGGGTCAAGAAGAGGTCCTAGGAGAACATCTCGAAGGTATGACCAGCTTCGTCTGGTTTTCGATGAGTCGCCTGAGCACTACTATCCACCTCAGAACCCACAATACTCTGTTGCTCCACCTCAGTATGTTATCTAGCCACCAAGACACCCCAGAAGGTGAGCACCAGCACCGCAAAATGTCCACCAACCTCCATAAAATTTTCAAGTGCCCTATAACCCACATCCAAGCCAGGGGTATAGAGGGGAACAAAGGTTGAAAGAAAATTTTACCCAAATAGGAGAGTCCTATGCAAGCTTGTTTGAGAAATTAAATTATTATGACATGATTGCACCTATTCCTCCAAATTTTGTGGACCCACGTGCAATAAGCTTTGACCCTTCTAAAAGGTGTGTATACCATTACAATGTCCAGGGCACAATGTTAAAAGCTATCCGGATTTGAAAAGAGAAATAGAAAGGATGATCCAGGAAAAACTGATTGTGATCCAAGATAGTGACACTTAGAATATCGCGCAGAATCCTTTACTTGCACATGATAATGCACACTTTGTGGGGATGATAAGTGGTGACATAGAGCATGAGAATCCTCTCAGGAACTTGCTGACTGAAGTTAATGATATTAAAATTGGAGAAGCCCTAGTGATTTTGATGAGCGAATTTGTGGCTAAATGCCAAGCCTAGCAATTGAAAAGTCATTCTCTTCTCACTAGGAAGGAATTTTGGTAGCTCGGTTTGATGTTTTTTCTATTATCTGGGTTATTTCAGGATTGTGATCCAGATTTTATATGTTTTATTGAGTCAAACCCTTCCATCCCTCTATTTTGTCTGTGTGAGTCTTGTCTGTTTGTTCTATTGCTATTTTCATTATCTGGGTTATTATAGAGTTGTAACTTGGATTTTAGGTTGTTTGACTTGTTGTCCAACCTTTTCATCCTTTACTCAATGAAATACAATTTGTCCTTTTGTGTCATTCTGTGCTTAATTCTTTTCCTGCTAATTTCTAGTGACATGACATTCATGCAGAATTTTTGGCCAGATCCTAGAAAACTGATTTAGTCTTGAATTGGATAATTGAGAAAAAAATATTTTTTAGGATGAATAAAGAGTTGAAATACTTCGGAATTAAGCTCGGTTCAAATTCATGTGAAACTAGAATACTCATACCCATGGAGGTTAATAATCTTTACCTTCAAATCATTGTGAAGATCGGGTTTGAAGAAGGATTAGTTGAAGTTTGGTGGAAAGTTTGATATTAATGAAGGAACAGTGTTTCGACCACGAGATACCAAGAAGACAGACATGTTCATCAATGTTGTGATCGTGAAAGGATACTATGTTTTGCGTTCTCGAGGCTGGAAGGCCCTTTTTCTGCTATCCAAACACTTTATACCCTTTATTACCTCTTTTGAGCCTGTGTTATTTTCTTTGACCACCCTCTTTTGGAATTAAGCTTAGAGTCAAAAGTCAAAAAAAATAAAAAGAAAAGTCCATGCTCCCAGAGTACAAACTAGAGCAACTCATAGAAAGTAAAAGTGGAAAAAAAAAAGAACAGTCAAAGGTCCATGCTCCTAGAAAATAGAAGTTGGGGGAACTTGTTTTGAAAAAAAAAAAGAGAAAAAACAAAAAAGAAAGATGAAAAAAAAATAGTTAGATCAAATGTTTAAACTACATTTGGCCTGATTCCATAAAAAAAAAAGGATACGTAGGCAGCCTTACACGATTCGGTCCAACCAAATAAGAATTCAAAAGAAAAACCAAAATCCAAAAATCCCCAGTATCTGAAACTGGGGCAAAGATTTTATTTCACTTTTGAAAGAGTTGAATCCAAGAGTTGTAAGTCTACAACCCCCACATTTTGAGTCTACTTTGAGCCTTATGTCGTCCCTTCTTTCCAACCAAAAACCTTCCAAATAAAGACCTCCTGATCAGCCTTCAAGTATGCCAAGAGACGCATGCAATGAGCAACAATTGTCACACGACATAGAACACTGTCAAGTTGCTCACAAAAAAAAGCCAAAAAAAAAGGAAAGAAAAAGAAAAAAAAAATGAGATAGAGTTACTAGTGAAAACCTTTACGGGCACTGTAGGCGATGGTAAATAGAGATAAATAAATGAGAGAGACTTGTTGGTGAAAATCCCTCGAGGCACCACTAGTCAAAGGTGAGTCGTGAGTGTGATGCAAATAATCGGCACAAAGAAGCTTGGTTTCAAAGCCCGAAGGAATGGTAAAAGGAATGATTAGAATCAGTTTGCTAGATCAGACCGGTGAGTCCAAAATGCATGTCATGATCATTAAGGCTAGCTACCTCAGTCAAAAGAAGAAGAAAAAACCTCTTCCTTCTTTCCTTCCTAATAAGGGCATCTCTTGTTAATATTTTTTCTTCGCATCATGATGTTCTTTGCTTTGAGTCAGTCCTTGTCAAAACAAGCAAGAAAAAATTACAAAATCTGCTACCAGCTTTTCAGTTGCACAAAGTAAATTTGGCCAGCACACTCGGTTGTTACAGTCAACATACCTTGAGGATTCATGCAAAGGCTCCCCACCAGAAGACTCTTGTCAGCCTACTTGGCTAAAGCAAACAAAGATAACCTCAAGGTTAATCAGGGATTCTCTATAGTACCGAACAAGGACTATGAAGTGTGCACATCATGCAGAAGGCACTTACCAATTGTGATTCTCTCTGACAGACAAATTGCTCCAAAAGCAAAAGCCATTCAAGATATCAGAAAAGGTTATCCAAGAAAAGTAATCTCTTTTTTGAGATAAGGCTGATTGAGCCACAAAACACAAATGGCACTGGGAGCGAAACAATCAGGGTTGATACAGAAAATAAAGGTCCCTTGTAAGCAACAATAGATTCTCCCAGTAGTGCAACCAATTACCAACGCAGCCGGTCTTTCAAAAATTAGATGATCACAAAGTCAAGCTGCCCAAGACTCAAGGCCACAAACCGACCACCACCTTTAAAACTCACAAATTTTCTTTGTTTGAAACAGGAGAAAAGCAATGTGGGGAGAGGAGCCGCAAACAAATCAAAAAAAGAAAAAGAAAAACAAGAATGAAAAAAATGAAAAAAAAAAAAGAAAAGAAAAAGAAGAGAAGAGCCGAAAGAGAGAAGTTTTTTGAATCTTTGCCTTTATTTGTCTTGCTAGGGTGCATAAAATCTTGCTATTACTCTTCACATTTTTTCCTCATAGAGTAATACATCCTAGTCTGATGGATTTTCCTCCCAATAAAAAATCTTAGTTTGATGAATCTTTCTCCTAAGATAAAAGACCAAGTCTGATGAATTTTCTCTTAGGATAGAAGTCTTAATCTGATGAATCTTTCTTCTAAGATAAATAAAACCTAGTCTGATGAATATCTCCTCGGATATAAGTCTTAGTTTGATGAATCTTTCTCCTAAGATAAATAAAACCTAGTCTGATGAATTTTCTCCTAAGATAAAAATCTTAGTCTGAAGAATCTTTCTCCTAAGATTAAAAAAAAATCTTAGTCTGATGAAATTTTCTCCTAAGATAAGAAAATCTAGTCTGATGAATTTTCTCCTAGAATAGAGATATTAGTTAAATGAATCTTTCTCCTAAGATATAAAAAAGAAAAACCTAGTCCGATAAATTTTTTTCTAGGATAAAACGTCTTAGTCTGATGAATATTTCTCCTAAGATAAGAAAACCTAGTCTGATGAATTTTCTCCTAGGATAAAATCTTACTCCGATGAATCTTTCTCCTAAAATAACCACACACAAAAAAACTAGTCTGATGAATTTTCTCCTAGGATAGACTCTTAGTTTGATGGGTTTTTCTCCTAAGATAAGAAAACCTAGTCAGATGAACTTTCTCCTAGGATATAAATCTTAGTCTGATAATATTTCTCCTAAGATAACAAAAAAAAACCTAGTTTGATGAATCTTTCTCCTAAGATAAGAAAACCTAGTCTGATGAATTTTCTCATAGAATAGAAATCTTAGTCTGATGAATCTTTCTCCTACGATAAAAAAAATAGACCTAGTCTGATTAACTTCTCCTAGGATCGAAGTCTTAGTCTGATGAATTTTTCTCCTAAAATAAAAAAAAAAAAAAAAACTTAATCTGATGAATCTTTCTCTTAAGGTAAAAATCTTAGTCTCATGAACCTTTCTCCTAAGATATATATATATAAAAAAATTCCAGTCTAATGAATTTTCTCATATGATAAAATCTTGGTCTGATGAATATTTCTCCTAAGATAAATATAAAAAGTCCTAGTCTGATGAAATTTTCTCCTAGGATAGAAATCTTAGTCTGATGAATCTTTCTCCTAAGATAATAAATTAGAAAACCTAGTCTGATGAATTTCTCCTAGAATAATTTTTTTTTTAAAAAAAAAAGAAAGAAGAAGAAGTCTGGTTAAAAAAGGGGGGGGGGGGGGC
>MCJB01043288.1:7628-41067 GCA_002018475.1 Nicotiana obtusifolia
GGTTGTAATCCCTTTTTCTTGTAAGATTTACCACGAAATCCTCTTTGCAAGTGTGTTTGTAGTTGATTTATAGGGATTCTTGTGTTTGGAAGATGTTCTTATGTTTTGTATATCTGAAAGGGGTAAAATGAACCCTAAGTTCTATTTAACTTGGGTTAAAAGTCGAGCAAAATGCTTAAGGGAGTCAATTTCGCGACCCCTTATGTCATTTTCTTTTCTTTCTTTTACAAAGATTACTCTAACTTTTTCATACGGAGTCCGATTTGGACGATTCTTTTTGCTACGGCTCCGTAATTTCAAGACGGAGCTAATTCTTCAAACGAAATTGAATTTGGAGGTTGTTTGCTAATTTTAATATCAATTACACCAGAAAATCTGAGGTAAATGCTTTATAGAGCGGCGAATTTAGTCCCGTTGACCATTCAAAATTCACCCGAGACCCCCGGGACTTTATCCGAACATGCACACATGTTCTATAACCTCATTCAAACTTGTTCCAATCTTTAGAACACTAAGATGAACATCGATTTATTAGATTTGCATCGAAAGCAATCCTATGAACTTCAAGGATCCTCAATTCGATCCTTCGATCCGAACCCGACCAAACGATGTCCGAATGGTCTGAAAATTTGCACGCAAGTCCAAAATCACATAAGGAACCTACAGCAACTTTCGGAATTTCATTCCGACTTACGGATCAAAATTCGACCTATCAACCGGTATTTCGAACTTCCTCGATTCAATTCTCACGCTGTTCGAGGTCTATTAAATTTATTCCGGTCACTCGTCTAAGTCATATATTCTCTCCCGAAGCTAGTCGAGTCGTCGGAATTCAAATCCGAGCCTTCTAACTCAAAAGTCAAATCCATGGTTGACTTTAGCGACTTAGACCTTCTTAAATGAGACCATTTGTCTCATATTCTTTCAATCACTTCGAGTACATTTAACTCGACTTAATTTCACACAACATAAATAATGAAATAGCTCGGAGAAATAAAGTGAGTCATTACACACTTCTCTTCTCCCAAGAGATAGAACACTCCTTGCTCCTTTGCTTTTTCCACAAATTGAATTTCTTCTTCTTCCTCAAGTCTAGGGGACATGACCATTTGTGTTCTAGTACTTGATATAGAATGAGTTGACTGAGCTACTGAACTATTGACTAATGACATAATTGAACCAGTTGATGCCGATTCACTAATTTCTCTGTCTTCAACTTGATAATCATGTGCTGCAAGAATATAATGTTCGTGTCAGAATGAATTCTTTCAAATGTTCCACCAATTGGTTTTCAAAGTCCTCTAGTTTCCCAAGTTGATCATTGTACCCTAACCTCACTACACATCTTTACACCTCGTATTCTCTTGGCTCAACATGTCGGAACAAGAAACGTTCCACTAGCGCTACTTTAATTATAGGAATGGATTCAATTGACACCAGAACTACAATGGAATGGATGCACGGAATGTTTGAGACAAAGTGAGGAATATAGATGGAATCCCGTATACTAATTCAGAGTAGATTAGTCCTATTCTAAGTACTCTTTTGATGTCTGAATTCTTGGCTAAGTCCCTAATATAGTGATCACTCGAAACCTTGTTATTGAGCTTGAATCGTACCTACGTTTTTTAACATACTGCCAAATTCCCATAATGATCACAAGCACAATTAAAAAAGACAAAGGTAGAAAACCACCTTGCGCGAATTTTATCACCTGAGCGAATAGATATGTCATGTACACCACGTAGAATAGGATAATCCACCGTATGCTGATTTTCCATATAAGAAGCGTTATTAATTTGATCATATTTGTGGTTATAATCTCAGCAGTAACCACAACGATACCATAAGCATGCCCCAATTTTTCTGTGGTTTTGAACCAGAAAGTAACTAGAACGCAAGAAACCATGAGGAAATAATTGAGTTCAGGGATGCAAACTTGACCCTCGTGCTTCGCAGATGTGTGAATTACCTTCACCCTTAAGAAAAAACCTAAACTTTGGGCCTGAGCCACAATAGAAAAAGCTCCAGATATCATTGCTTGACTTGCAATAATGGCCGCTACAACAGCCACTACAAATGTTGGCCAGTAAAGTGGACCTGTAAATAGCACCAACTTCAAAATGGTTTCATCCATATCACATCAAAACATAATTTATTTATCTATGTAGGTGAAATTAGCTCTGCAAAAGTGAAAAAAGTTAGCGAATTATTATAGTTAAGGAATATGATATATGCACGCGGGAGACTTGCCTGGAACTGATTTATAGAAAGTATTCTCAACATGTTCGGGGAATTTTGAGAGAGAAGCAGCTTGACCACTATAAGCTGACAGCAATGCTGGATTCATAGAAAGTATTCTCAACATGTTCGGGGAATTTTGAGAGAGAAGCAGCTTGACCACTATAAGCTGACAGCAATGCTGGATTCATAGAAAGTATTCTCAACATGTTTGGTTGACCTTGTTACTGATGTTCTTCTAGTTTTTTACGGTTCAGAAAATACTTTTTGAAAATGAAATGCAATATTGTAGTATTGTGCTTCATGCTATTAGCATGAACTCCGTAAGGTTTTAGTCTAGTTTTTGCTCTGCTGAATGTAAATGGTTCAGGACAGATACAAATTTAGTGTTATATATGCCGATCAAATCTTATTGGTGGGGATAAGGCTCTATCGGGAAGAGAAGCTGATAAGACTAATTTTGTGCCTTTTGGTTTCCCATTCTACTTCAAGTTCGAAACACCTTGGTAAATATATGTTTTCAGCGTGAATTTCTACGTTTACTTATTAATCTGTTAAAATTATACTTATTACATACATATAGAAAGGTCATACCGAAGTAGCATACTAGACTTCTTCCAAATTATAGCTATTTAAGAAGTGTTTTTTAATAGTAGAAAGTCATCAATATTAATAGGGGCAAACAAAGTTAGAACATAGGATAGAGAGGATAGAGGGAGTAAACATTTCCAAACAGGTTTTAATAGTACATTAACTCAAATTGAAAGCTTGCACACAGTATTAAAGGACAAAATAAAATTCTACGAAAATGCAGAGATCTTTCGTTGTTTGTTTGTCATGAGAGTATTTGGTAGTAAGTTTATTACTGTCTGATATTTCACAATTATAATTCGTAAGTCATGCCGACCCTTAGCAGCCTAGTCCCTGGAATGGCCATAACTTTCTCCCGTTGCCTGAAGTTCTTGCGCAAGAAATTATATGCATAGTTGACAACAAATTTCTTCATAGAATGAAGAATCTTGTTTAGTGACCATCTCTGCTTCTCCCAGGAGATAGAACACTCCTTGCTCCTTTGCTTTTTCCACAAACTGCATCTCTTCTACTTCTTCCAAACTTGGTGAGACCATTTGTATTATATTAGATGAATGATTCGACTGAGTTGCTGAAGTGTTCATTGATCGAATTGAACCAGCTAATGAAACTCTAGAATCTACTTGTTGCTCCAGCTCTTCCTCCGTGTAGACGGGGGATAAATTTCCAGCCACTTATTGGCCAGATACTGCAGGTTCAATTTCTCTATCTGCAAATCAGCATGTGCTGCAAGAATATAGTATTCATCTTGAATGAACTCTTTCAAATGTTCCACCAATTGCTTTTCAAATTCCTCTGGTTTCCCAAGTTGATCATGTTATTTAAACAGTGTTTTTCTGAACAGTTTCTGAAACAAGAAAAATAGATGAAGTAGAAAAAACTTTCCGAACCCACAAGTTACTTGTGTTTCCTTAAGGAATTATAACCCTCCCACAGTTGCCAAGGATTATGGGTTACTTCCTCCCATGATAAAACGGAAATTGTTTCTGTGATAGCGGCAAAACAAATCATAGAACTCCAACGAACTCAAAGTAACGTTTTCAAATCACAGCAGAAGATACTTATTGTTTGAATGTTGATAAACAGTAGCAAAAAACTGGAACACTGTAATAAGAGAGAGAGGATTTTTTTCGTCTGATATTGTGAATGAAAAATAATATGTAACGAAATGAGTCACAGCAATTGGTATTTATAGATCACTGTTGGTGTGCCTGAACAGGTGCAAAATCTATTCAAAAATAGAGTTTGCCAACAGTCACACTGTTTAGGAAGATGACTGTTCAGTCATACTATTTGTTAACGATGACTGTTCAAGTCACACTGTTTGGGAAAATAGAAATAAAATTTAATTAAATTCGGATTCATTAATTAAAAATTAATTAAACTTTGGTCAAAAAATTAATCTTATCGATCATTTGACCGAAGCCGAAGCCGAGCGAGCGACGACGACGACGGCGCGCGAGGGGTCTCTCTTTTTCTCAATCTTTTGACAATCACATAATGTGTTTCACTATATAAACAGACTAAAAGAAGTTTCCTCATCCAATGTGGGACAATGAATTTTTCAAACTTAATGAATTTAAAATTTTCATTTCCCTCCAAAATTATTTCTTCCATTTACCTTTCACTCCATTTATATTAAGACCATGCATGACTTTGCATGTCTTAATAAATTCCAACAGATCATTGTACCCTAACCTAACTACACATCTGAACACCTTGTATTCTCTAGGCTGAACATGTCAGAACAAGAACCGTTCCTCCACCGCTACTTTGTTTATAGGAATGGATTTAATTGACACCAGAACTGTAATAGAATGGACCGACTGAATATTGGAGACAAAGTGGGGTAATATTGGTGGAATCCCCTGTACTAATTCAGAGTAGAATAGTCCTATTCCAGGTACTCTTTTGATGTCTGGATTTATCGCTAACTTCGTAATGTAGTCACTTGAAACCCTGTTCATGAGCTCGAATTCATATCTATGTTTTTGAACATAGTGCCAAATCCCCATAATGATCACGAGCACAAATGAGAAAGTCAAAGGTAGAAAATCACCTTGTACAAACTTTGTCAGCTGAGCGGATAGATATGTAGATTCTATGGTAATGTAGACCACGTAGAATAAGATAATCCGCCATATGCTAATTTTCCATATAAGAAGCATTACTAATGTCACCATATTTGTGGTTATGAGCTCAACACTAACCACACAAATTCCATAAGCGTTCCCAAAATTTCCTGTGGTTTTGAAGCTGAGAGTAACTACAACACATGCAACCATGAGGAAGTAATTCAACTCGGAATGTAAACCTGACCCTCGTGCTTTGTAGATGTGTGAATTACCTTCACCCTTGGGAAATAACCTAGACTTTGGGCCTGAGCCACAGTAGAAAAAGCTCCAGATATCATTGCTTGACTAGCAATAATGGCCGCAACAACAGCCACTACAAATGTTGGCCAGTAAAGTAGATCTGTAAGCAACACTAACAAAATCAATATTATGCATGGTATTATAAAGTAAAAAATTTTATGATTAGTTTATCTTTCACGACACAGGCTCAACTGCCAAAATATTGTCCACTTTGGTCCGATCTTTGGTGCATCACAGTGTTTTCCCATTGGGCTTTAACCCAAAAGGCCTCGATATATATATGTATAACGAATATGGAAAAAGTTAACAAACTTGTCACATATATATAGAGACTTGCCTGGAACAGAGGCATAGAAAGCATTCCCCACATTTTTTGGGAATTTTGTAAGGTAAGCAGCTTGCCAAATATAAGCACAAAGGATAGATGGAAACACTACGCAACTGAAGCTTATCTGCAATATATATACATGGTGAGTTAACTTAGATTGACCAAAAACTAGAAACAAATATCAAATATAATAAAGGATAAATTAAAACGAAAAGTGTGCCACATAAAAAGAGAAGAGGAAGTTCATCTTTTTGATTACTTGGGGCAAAGAAGAATAAAAAATGCAGAAGACTTACTTGAACAGACCGCAGACTAAAGTGACCCAAATCAGCAAACATAGCTTCGGATCCTGTAATAGTTTCATAAAGTAGTCTTTCACCAGATAAGAACACAGACGTAAAGTAGGCAAGAGAGATGAGTAGAGAAACTCCACTGGAGATAATGGAGGAGTAATAAGCTATTGAGATTAACTTTAGATCAAGTGATTTAAAGGTACTGTTTGTATTTGGAAATATGATAACTTATAACATGCATGGTATAACCGTTTACTTATACGGATACTGTAAATAAAATTCTAACCTGTAATGCAGAGGTTAACACCACCAAGTGAAAGCCATCCTTTTTTACCATTTCTTTTGAAGTAGTCAAAAATGTATTTGGGATCATTATCCATTTTTTTCAGTTGTTTGATCATGGAAAAGGAATAAGAGAAAAAGAAGAATTCCTTAGCATCCTTTTAATTCCTATACCTTGGCCTAGAGGCTTGATCCCATTTACGGCAGAGAGAACTGCACATGAAACACACCAGATTAAATAATTGTATTATCTTATATAAATTATTATTTGTGTTATTTTTTCTGTTGTAGCAGGTTTTTCGTCTTATTTATTTGTACTACTTATTATTGACAATTACTTGTAGTTTTCATTTGGGTGATTTGATAATATAAAAATTCTTTTATTGTTAGTATATGTGGGTAAAGTCTGCGTATACACTATCTTCCCCAGACCCCGCTTGTGAGATTTTTACTAGGTCGTCATTGTTGTTAGTGTATGTGTAACTGAGGGAGTATAACTATATCTTACATATCTAACTAAAAAAAATTTAGAAGTATTTTGATAAGTGATATTATGGCTCAATTTGAGTTACATATTTATACCTCAAGACCAGCCCAACCTTTAGATGCGCTGACTTGGGATGTGCCCAAATTGATTCGTCATTAAAATATACTCAGCAGATTGGACAACTTATATCTTTAAAGCTAATTTAGGCCGTCCTAGTTTGATATGATCAAGGGATGAGATAGAGAGTGTATATTGATATTTAGAGACCTGAGATGGAAGGAGTGATAATTCCATCGCCAATGACCATCAATGTTCCAAGGATCGTAAGGAAGACAAGAAAAAATCTTGCAAATTTAGTGTTTTCCAACTTATGTCTGATCTTCTGAGCCCTTTTAAACTGATTTGATGATATGTCCAGACCGTAGCGGGAAAGCTCTCTATCCTCTGGCTCCTGGTTTGGGATGAGACTCACTTTTGCATGTCGACATATTAAGGAATACAACGCAAATGCTCCCCCTGTGTGCAAAAGAAGCAAATAATTAAATATGTTGGGGGTTAACGATCATAGCACTTAATTTTTTGTGTGAGCTCGGGCATAAATTCTTCAAATTTTTTGAAATAAAATCTTGACATTTGAAACTACTTCAAAAGTGCTAGTCGTAAGACAAGATAACTACTAATTCAAAAGATTAAAGAGAGTTTGACAATTTAAATCAAAGACAAACTGTTAGCGTTACATAAAATGGGACACAAAAATTAAACTACTACTGCGATAGCAGTGAGGGACATCTTATAACTCACCATTGCCATTATCGTTTGCCCACAAGACGGTGAAGACATACTTCGTCATAGGTACGAGGAATATGGTATATATGATGAGGGACAACACGCCCAGAATGTCATTCTTATCTCCAATTTTTTCAGTAAATGTACTTTGAATAGTATAGAGAGGGGAAGTCCCTAAGTCTCCGTAGATAACTCCTACGGACTGAAATGCTAAACTCAGTATCATCTTCCAATCATCCTGCAGTCATGCCACAACATTACATGTATAATCATCAATGACCATCGATTATCTATATACCTAGCTAATAGCTATAGTACAAAACATTGATTTATACATTTGACACTATAGATTATCTTTATAATATCAGTACAAATTTAAAAAGTTACTACTTACCATATTTTTCAGATTTTACAAAGTTACTACATAGCTTATTTTTCAGACTACTAAACAACAACAACAAATTCAGTGTATTCCCATAAATGGGGTTTGGGGAGGGTACTGTGTACGCAGACCTTACCCCTACCTTATAAAGATAGAGAGGCTGTTTCCGATTGACCCTCGACTTATTTTTTCATACTACTAGTTCATAGTATTTAATATAGACAGTTACTTACAATCACATTTCTAATGACCTAATTGTATTAATCTTGAAGTGACAAAGTCCGTACTATATACAACTTAAGTATATGCCTTGGTAGCTTAATATTTTTGCGCGGATAGTTTCTAATTTTTTTAGAGCATCAGGTTAAGATGTATGATACTCTATATTAAAGACAAAACTATATTAAAAGGAAGGGGTTCAATTGAATGCTCTTTATCACAAAATTTTAATGTCTTAATAGTGCAAACAATTTCTTTATATATAAATAAAAATTTTGAATCCCCTTAATATAAGGAAAACTTATAACACTATAAAATAACAGGAATTAGTTACGGACACATTCTATCGCTAAACAGTAAAAATTCATTGCTAATCTATTATCGCTAATCTTATTTAACGACGGATCTGCGATGCATGTTAACTACGGTTATTTAACAATAGTTACCAACGAATTTTTTAGCTGATTTTTCTTTTTGTAGGTACTGAAGTGGCAAAGGTGGCTCGAAAACTGCTTTAGGTCACAAGTTTGAATTTCTTTTGTGAAATTCTTGTATTTTCTTGAATTCCCTTATTAAAATTCCAAGTTCTGTCACATATGAATTATTGGTGGTCAGTTAAGTGCAGAAGAATTATTGGTGCGACAGGACATATTATATATAGCGCGGTTATTCACCACGCTATACCTTAGCGGACAAACGTGCCGTTAAGGTATAGAGCGGTGAATAACCGCGCTATATATATAATGGTACACAACTTTTTTTTTTATCTATTTGTGTCGTTTGAGTCCCAAAGAACCATATTTTAGTTCCGGACTCATGTTTCCGTAGATAACTCGTACTGACTGAAATGCTAAACTCAGTATCATCTTCCAATCATCCTGCAGTCATGCCACAACATTACATGTATAATCATCAATGACCATCGATTATCTATATACCTAGCTAATAGCTATAGTACAAAACATTGATTTATACATTTGACACTATAGATTATCTTTATAATATCAGTACAAATTTAAAAAGTTACTACTTACCATATTTTTCAGATTTTACAAAGTTACTACATAGCTTATTTTTCAGACTACTAAACAACAACAACAAATTCAGTGTATTCCCATAAATGGGGTTTGGGGAGGGTACTGTGTACGCAGACCTTACCCCTACCTTATAAAGATAGAGAGGCTGTTTCCGATTGACCCTCGACTTATTTTTTCATACTACTAGTTCATAGTATTTAATATAGACAGTTACTTACAATCACATTTCTAATGACCTAATTGT
Source organism: Nicotiana obtusifolia (assembly GCA_002018475.1). Taxonomy (NCBI): domain Eukaryota; kingdom Viridiplantae; phylum Streptophyta; class Magnoliopsida; order Solanales; family Solanaceae; genus Nicotiana; species Nicotiana obtusifolia. Next base: position 16,894 of record MCJB01043288.1, read on the forward strand.
ATTAATCTTGAAGTGACAAAGTCCGTACTATATACAACTTAAGTATATGCCTTGGTAGCTTAATATTTTTGCGCGGATAGTTTCTAATTTTTTTAGAGCATCAGGTTAAGATGTATGATACTCTATATTAAAGACAAAACTATATTAAAAGGAAGGGGTTCAATTGAATGCTCTTTATCACAAAATTTTAATGTCTTAATAGTGCAAACAATTTCTTTATATATAAATAAAAATTTTGAATCCCCTTAATATAAGGAAAACTTATAACACTATAAAATAACAGGAATTAGTTACGGACACATTCTATCGCTAAACAGTAAAAATTCATTGCTAATCTATTATCGCTAATCTTATTTAACGACGGATCTGCGATGCATGTTAACTACGGTTATTTAACAATAGTTACCAACGAATTTTTTAGCTGATTTTTCTTTTTGTAGGTACTGAAGTGGCAAAGGTGGCTCGAAAACTGCTTTAGGTCACAAGTTTGAATTTCTTTTGTGAAATTCTTGTATTTTTTTGAATTCCCTTATTAAAATTCCAAGTTCTGTCACATATGAATTATTGGTGGTCAGTTAAGTGCAGAAGAATTATTGGTGCGACAGGACATATTATATATAGCGCGGTTATTCACCACGCTATACCTTAGCGGACAAACGTGCCGTTAAGGTATAGAGCGGTGAATAACCGCGCTATATATATAATGGTACACAACTTTTTTTTTTATCTATTTGTGTCGTTTGAGTCCCAAAGAACCATATTTTAGTTCCGGACTCATGTTTCCGTAGATAACTCGTACTGACTGAAATGCTAAACTCAGTATTGTCTTCCAATCAGCATGCAGTGACAATATCAACAATTTCAACATATATAAACTAAACTCGCGTCTATCCAAAAGATAATTATATACTCGAAAAACTAAATTAGGTGGACTGCAACTTGCTACACTGATTAGGCTACATAAATAATCTAACATTTCATTAGACTTTCAGTATATATAAGTTAAATTCGTACCTTAGAGGAATGTCCAGCTGGAGTGAAAGAAACTTTTCCAGCTTCCAAGTTCAGAGAGTCTACACGGTATAACTTCTTGTTTTCCATTCACGAGGCCTTCTTCTTTTTGCTTTGCCAGTCCCCACCTTTGCTCTTTATATATAGGCCCTCAAAACTCACATGCACTCATAGAATATTCCCTTTTTTCCTTAGTATTTTGTACTTAGCAGCAATTATTATAACCTTTAATAACAAATGCAGATATGAAGTTAATGCTTTATGAGTATTATTTTCTAGTCATGATTATAAAAGCAACCTTTTTTCTAACTTTTGTAGTTGTCACACCTCCTTTTCGTACACCTCCGAAGAGTATATAAAGGAATTTTTCTAATTAAAGTGACATTTATCGAAATGAGATTATTTAATTTCTTCAAAGTCGCCACTTGGAATATTTAATTGGTGTCCCAGTCACCTAGTTTATTTTTTATCCCCAAATCGAGGAAAATTTCGACTTTCCTTGTGAAGCCTGCGAACCAGAAATTCTGAATAAGAAATTCTGTTAACCCGAGGGAAGGTGTTAGGCACCCTCGGATTCCGTGGTTCTAGCACGGTCGCTCAACTATTATAATCGGCTTATTATCTAATTTTATTACATGTTTATAGCTTATGGTATATTTACCTTTAAACGCTTTTATAGTTATTGGAGAATTGCAACGTTATTTAAAATATGTCATGAACCACGTCACATAAATACACCCGTAATCCATAACACATTTTATTTAACATTGAGATTTGAATTTAGGTCACATAAATGCGCACCCGAGTTTAGGAAATTGAGTTATTAAAATAACGCGCATAAAGCAACTACACGTTTTTAATTTTTCGAGGGCCATGAAATTATTCACTGAATAGCACACCTCGGTTTTCTAAGGATTTTAATATTGATTAATGAGGGCCATGCATTTTGAAATTTTATTTAGCGCGGCGCACCTCAAATCTATTTTTGATTTTATGAGAGCATTTTGCATACGGCAAAAATCACGTGCTCACAGTAATTACAGTTAAAACTTCTCAGGTCATAAAAAAAAAAAATAGATTCAAATTCAGAAACGAATCTTTCATAACACATTAAATAGTATAATAGTAAATTGGTGGTGAAAAAAATTAAAATAGTAAATTATCCTCAAAATCTGACTCGATTTGAATCTTCCTTCTCGCAAAAATGCAGCATTTGGTGTGTGATCTTTTATAACGTTAACTAGTAGAATTTCTAGTATTAGGACAAGGCAATATAATTGTTAATTCTCTTATAAAGTTGCGGCTGTTAATCGACGACCCAAATAATTTTAACAAAATGAGAATGTTTGGCTTGATTTAGCAATAGGTACATACCCTTTGTCTTTTCTTACAGTTGACAAAATGTACTATTAATAAGATATCACAACAATTGTACCTGTATATAAGGTGCAGGTTACGTTTTATTACCTAAGAAATAAAAAAAGCCCGACAAATGAATAATTTATCCAGCAATGTTGTTACAGCATTACTCTTTTATCCAACCAATTGAATTCATCAGAATGAAACAAATCCTAATAATCTTAAACAAAAGACTAAAAGGAGTACTCATACTATTTTTCTATTACATGTATTTGAGATTTTCTGTGGATATTGTTGTGCTAAAACGGTCCAAAGATACTTTTAACATAATGTGATATTGTCCGCTTTGGATCAAGTCCGCACGGTTTTTCCCAAAAGGTCTCACATCATTAAGAGTATCCAACTCCTTATAAGTAGCTTATTTTTCTTTTCTTCTTTCCATGTGCGATTTTGTTCACACTCCCAATAATCTCCCACTTGAACTACGTTCCCATGACTCATCAGCATTTATGGGCTAATTTGGAGATTAACTATGTGTCACCCACATGGTCCGAGTATTTACGGCCACCAAAGCCTAAGGAGAGGATGTGTATGCGTCTTTGAAGCTATGGGCAAACGTAGTGAACCGGCCCATAGACGGGCAAAGGCACTAAGCCAGGCCCTATGACATCACTTCGACATATCCATACTCGCCTCGCCAAACCATTGGCTCTGATACCACTGTTATGTCGAGGAAGAGGCAAACCCGAAAATAAAGAAGATACAGAACACCAAATTTTAACGTGAAAAACCCTTCAAAACGAAGGCAAAAACCACGGGATCACAAATATACAAAAAGCTTCACTATAATAATAAGTGAGTTACAAAAGTCCTCCAAATTAGCTACACAATAAGTGCCAAATACGGTGCAATAATAGCAACAACAAATCAATTGAAGAAAGAGGAGAAGTCACAAAATGGAGCTGTTATAAGGGGCTCGAAATCGGATGCTACGGGTCTTCAAATACGATCTTTATCGTTCAAATCAAAGACCAAGATGTTAGAAATATTCCGTCAAAATTTAAGCCTAATCCAACAATTAACGAATTGAAAAACGTGATTTGAAGTTGGCTGGTCGGAACAAAATCTGCAGCAAATCAAATATTTTTTCTTCTCTCTTCTCTCTTGATGAAGGCTCTCTCAAAAATCACTCTCATGTGTTTAAAATTTTCAAAGACATACCAATGAGCATAGAACAATTCTCCAAGGCATTATAGTTTTTTTTTTTTATTCCTGTGGGAGAGTAGGGTAACTAATTCCCAGATAATTAACGTCAAGATAACTTATTTCCAACCAAACAAGCTGTTAAGTATTTGTTTACTCACCTAATTACATTTCACTTGCAGCTTTTTACTTCTTCTCTTTTTGGCAGCTTTTTACTGCAACCTGATATTCACTAGAACAAAACATGCAATTATCTTGAGACTTAGCTAGACAAGTCAAATCCCTAACTATATTTGTTGTTTGAAAGTTTAGCAACATTTATGGTCGGAACTAGTCAATTAGGAAATTAGCTAATGGTCTTGCTAAACTCTAGTTCTGAAATTCTACGGTTAATTTAAGAGAAAATACTAATTTATCACTGAAAATTTTCCGATAATTTTCTTAGTTAACTAAGCAGCATAATATCCCTATAGTCGTTACTCGTTAGTTGATTTTGAGCTTAAGATTTGCAGCTAATATTTTCAGTGGTAATATTAAAGCTCTGGCAATAAAGTTCATTTCTTTATTCTTCCTTAGTAATTTTCATGAGTGATTATTAAACTTATCATTTGTAATACTAAAATCACAAAATTATACTATAACAACAAAATCGCTAAACTATGTGATCATTACATAGAAAATACAAACTATGAAAATCCAAACTTCCGGTAATATAACATGTATGTCATCATTTTGCCACCGTATACATGCCACGTCATAAAATATTAAAAAGAAAATCCACCTTATCATAACCCACATTTAAAACATTAACAATTAAAAAATATAGTATTTAAATTAACAAAATAAATGGAAAAAACGATTCCAACCCAAATTGAAAACCAATTAGCCTTTGTTAATTTTTTTCTCTCGATCGACGGCTACTTCGCCCATGCTGATCAGTGACCGGAAAGAGGCTAGACTTGCCTCTCCGCTTCTCCTTCCTTTCGCAACCGTCGTTCTACCGGTAAGTCTGTGACTTTGCTCGTTAGTGATTATTTGCTTTCTTCTCTTTATTTTGTAGGTGAACTTTGTACTGATTCCTTTACACAATGCTACTTTTAGTTTTTATTTTATTTTATTTATTGTAATCATGAAATGTAATAGGAAATTAAGGAACTATGTGTTGATTGTCCTGATAATAAGTGTAATAAATCAATTGGAGTATATTTTGGGATGTTTCATGAAGTGCTTCTTTCGGAGTTAATTTTGTCTTGTTAATGCTCTCTTTCGTATGTCTGTTCAGATCTGCGTAGTTCGTTTGGTAAATCATGGACTCATGGTCAATTTGCTTTTGAGTACTTTCCAGTGGCAAAACATATGCCCTGAATGGTTTTATATTTTGACGGCTCAAAAATCCAGGTATTACCTTGTTACTGATGTTCTTCTAGTTTTTTACGGTTCAGAAAATACTTTTTGAAAATGAAATGCAATATTGTAGTATTGTGCTTCATGCTATGAGCATAAACTCTCTAAAAGTTTAGTCTAATGTTTGCTCTGCTGATTGTAAATGGTTCAGGACAGATACAAATTTAGTGTTATATATGCCGATCAAATCTTATTGGTGGGGATAAGGCTCTATCGGGAAGAGAAGCTGATCGATCAGACTAATTTTGTTCCTTTTGATTTCCCATTCTACTTCAAGTTCGAAACACTTTGATAAATATATGTTTTCGGCGTGAATTTCTACGTTTACTTATTAATCTGTTAAAATTATACTTATTACATACATATAGAAAAGTCATACCGAAGTAGCAGACTAGGCTTCTTCCAAATTAGAGCTATTTAAGGAGTGTTTTTTAATAGTAGAAAGTCATCAATATTAATAGGGGCAAGCAAAGTTAGAACATGGGATAGAGAGGATAGAGGGAGTAAACATTTCCATACAGGTTTTAATAGTACATTAACTCAAATTGAAAGCTTGCACACAGTATTAAAGGACAAAATAAAGTTCTACGAAAATGCAGAGATCTTTCGCGCTGTTTGTTTGTTATGAGAGTATTTGGTAGTAAGTTTATTACTGTTTGATATTTCACAATTATAATTCGTAAGTCATGCCGACCCTTAGCAGCCTAGTCCTTGGAATGGCCATAACTTTCTCCCCTTGCCTGAAGTTCTTGCGCAAGAAATTATAGGCATAGTTGACAACAAATTTCTTCGAGAATGAAGAATCTTGTTTAGTGACCACCTCTGTTTCTCCCAGGAGATAGAACACTCCTTGCTCCTTTGCTTTTTCCACAAACTGCATCTCTTCTACTTCTTCCAAACTTGGTGAGACAATTTGTATTCTATTTGATGAATGATTCGACTGAGCTGCTGAAGTGTTCATTGATCGAATTGAACCACCTAATGAAACTCTAGGATCTACTTGTTGCTCCAGCTCTTCCTCCGTGTAGACCGGGGATGGATTTCCAGCCACTAATTGGCCAGATACTGCAGGTTCAATTTCTCTATCTGCAACTTGATCAGCATGTGCTGCAAGAATATAGTATTCATCTCGAATGAACTCTTTCAAATGTTCCACCAATTGGTTTTCAAATTCCTCTGGTTTCCCAAGTTGATCATTGTACCCTAACCTAACTACACATCTGAACACCTTGTATTCTCTAGGCTGAACATGTCTGAACAAGAACCGTTCCTCCACCGCTACTTTGTTTATAGGAACGGTTTTAATTGACACCAGAACTATAATAGAATGGACCGACTGAATATTGGAGACAAAGTGGGGAAATATTGGTGGAATCCCCTGTACTAATTCAGAGTAGAGTAGTCCTATTCCAGGTACTCTTTTGATGTCTGGATTTATGGCTAATTTCGTAATGTAGTCACTTGAAACCTTGTTCATGAGCTCGAATTCATACCTATGTTTTTGAACATAGAGCCAAATCCCCATAATGATCACGAGCACAAATGAGAAAGCCAAAGGTAGAAAACCACCTTGCACGAACTTTGTCAGCTGAGCGGATAGATATGTAGATTCTATCGTAACGTAGACCACGTAGAATAAGATAATCCGCCATATGCTAATTTTCCATATAAGAAGCATTACTAATGTCACCATATTTGTTGTTATGAGCTCAGCACTAACCACACAAATTCCATAAGCATTCCCCAAATTTCCTGTGGTTTTGAAGCTGAGAGTAACTACAACACATGCAACCACGAGGAAGTAATTCAACTCGGGAATGTAAACTTGACCCTCGTGCTTTGCAGATGTATGAATTACCTTCACCCTTGGGAAACAACTTAGACTTTGGGCCTGAGCCACAATTGAAAAAGCTCCAGATATCATTGCTTGACTTGCAATAATGGTTGTGAGCACGTGATTTTTGCCCTGCCCGAAATACTCTTATAAAAAATCAATAAATAGTTTTAATTAGGTATTAGCCATTTTGTAAGTAATTAATTAATGAAAATACTCAAAAATATCATGCATTGCATTTAGGATATATTTTTACATTTTTAGGATTGAATTAGTAATTGTTGATTTTATAAAATTGAAAAGAAAAAAAAATTCATAGTGCATTTTTACGCTCTTTTTAGTTTTAATATTTAATTCCTAGAATCTAGTATTATGATAATTTTATAAATAGTTAATTTAAATTAATGTCACATCTTAGGTAAATTAGGATTTTTATTATTAAGTCTTTTAGTGGTTAAAATTAATTAATAAATAATAAAAGGAGCTAAGAAAAGGAAATACAAGGAAGAGGAATCCGGACTGGGCCAATTTTGAACCAGGCCCAATTAAAACAAATCGGATTAGCCCAGTTTCCCTCCCATCAGCCCTATACCCGTTCCCTTCCATTTAATTTGAGCCGTTGATCTCAATAAGATCAACAGCCTAGAACTAACCCACCCCTCCTATAAAACGGTTCCAAACTAACTCCCCCGCCCCCCCCTTTCAGTTCATCATCATCCAAACACCCCCCTTTCAACCCTAGCCGCAGCTTCACTCAGCAGCCATGACTGCCTTGGTCGTTTCTCCCATCAAAAATCCTCCGAAACCCATCCAAATCGTCCCAAATCACCACCATCACTTCCCCCTACTTCAATCGATACCCCAAACACCACCAAAACCCGAATTTTCGTTTGAACAAAAAAAAAAAAAAAAAAAAACATAAAGTTCAAAGCTTTAGGTCGAGGCCCGTTTTGAGTTGAAATAGATTTTAGCCATGTGTTCTTAACAAGAACACATGGTTAAAAAGAATTTTAACTTTAAATCCGAATTTTCAAGAAGATTTTGTTCAAGGTAATTTCATGTTCCATGCCCGTTTCATTTTCTCTAGGTTTTTTTTAGTTCATTCATCTTCTACTCCCTCTTTACTCTTTTCAGTTTCCGATTTTTAGGGGTTACTAAAATAGCCAGTGTTCGTCTATGCTCTAGGTTAGTCCGCAAATTAGTATAAAATGGTCGGGTCGTCAAATAGTTATAGTTTAAAGGTTCACTTGTAAAGAATGAGTTTTTAAAATGTAAGCCCAAGGATTCAGTGGAAACACTTTGTTGGACCGGTTCATTTTTTGTGACCCAATAAGAGTTTAAAATCAATGACTGGAAGCTTCTAGGAGGGGGTAATTAGAAAGAGTAAAAGAAACTNGGGGGGGGGGGGGGGGATAAAATGTATTTTTTAAAAACTGTAACTAATTCAGTTAGTCACATGTGCATGCAAGAGAATAAAATTTGTTAGATAGAATCTGTTAGAGAAAAGGAGAATACCGTGTGAGTTGGTTAACAAAAAGAATAAAAATCTAAAGAAATCTAAAAAAAGAGAGGGAGGGGGGGGGGTTGTCTTTGTTAAGGGGTTCGGATATAAAAGAGGGGGAATAGAGACAGAAAGGGAGAGTAAAAAAAAAATAGAGAAAGACTCTTCTGAAAAAACAGAGTTGATTTTGAAAAGTTTCATCGACTGTTTCTTCCTTGCTGCATTGCTAGTGCACTCGAGTTGCTGGTTGTTGGTCTACTAGCTGCCTTGCTGGTCGTTTACTGCTCATTAGTGCACTCGAGTTGCTGGTTGTTGGTCTACTAGCTGCCTTGCTGGTCGTTTACTGCTCATTAGGTATGATTAAGAGCCTTTTCATAATTTTTGTTTTTCATTTGTCAGTTGAAAGTGGAATATTATTGTTCGAGTTTTAGTTTGTTTAAGCTTCCAGTTTGACTGAATTTGTTCCCTGTTAATGTACGAAATAATGGATGCACGAAGATGATTTTAGTCATTGACGGTAGGTTGTCCATCATTTAACTGCTCGTCATCTTATTAATTCTGTTCATGCTTGTTTGAAATTAGTAGTTTCATGACTTATTTTCATTGCCTAGACTATTCTGGAAATGTACATATCCATGTTCGTGTAGATTGGTTTAGTTAAACGATCGAAACTATAGTTTATAAAACTGTTTATGTTAATTGATCGTGACATTAAATCAGTTTGTAGTTGTGTATTGCAGATTTAGTGGCCTTTGTTTACAATTAAGCCATGTTGATTGTTTGACGAAATGAGGTTATTAATGTGAACTCCAAAGCATAGTTTTCTTCTATGGAGTGCTGGCCGTGTTTATAATTGAACTTGCTCTATTTTTGCACACTTTAGGAATACAGTAGCGACTGTTTTCTGAAAATCAATTTTCAGTCAAACTGTTACAGCATATGTATAATGGCTATATGCTTAATCATGTAAAACCGACTCATTCCTTGGGACAGATTTGTCCTACTGCGAATTTTAATTCGTAACTTGTTTTTTGTTAAGTTGGTTGTGCTTGAGAAATGGTATTGTTAGTATAAATTCAGATTACAGTGCATTTGTGAAATTCGTGGCTATATCTGCAATTAAATGGTGCTGACCGATTTGTTTTAAGGCTGTTATTGTAAAAGATGTTGTTAAAACGAATTTTCAAGTATGTTTGTCAAGATATTGACAGCAGCGTTTGTAATTTTCTTTTACTTAGTATGCATGGTTTATGGTTATATTTGCAAATGATCTCGTATTGAATAATTGTTATCAGATTTAGTTCCTTCATTAGAAATCAATTGATTATGCTCGCCATTACCATTTCTTAGCAATGACATTTAGTGTTAAAAATTACTTTAAGATAATAGAGGTGTGTCATACAATTAACAACGATCACCTATGGCCCTCTTAATTAATTAAAGTGTAATATCAGCGCAAATAAGCCTTGACTCTTTAAACTTTAGTAATTAAATCTTAAACGCAATTAATTACGTCGCCACTATGGGTACGGTTCCCGTGACATAGTGACAATGCTAACTTCGGGGGTGCCTTTTAGGTGACCCGATTTCAACAACTTTAAATAATGAATGATTTTGTAAAACTAATTCGAGGCGTGCCATACCAAATGAAATTGTAAACATATGGCCCTCATCAATTAAACACTTAGAAAATCGAGGCGCGCTATTTAGCGAATTCCATGGCCCTCGACAAACCAAAAATGCGTAACTTGCTTTAGGCGCGTTAGTCTAATAATTCAATTTCCTAAATTCGGGTGCGCATTTATGTGACCCAAAAGTCCAAAATCCCAATGTTAAATTAAAAGACGTCACAAGTCGCGGGTGCATTTATGTGACGTAATTTGTGATATATTTTGATTAATGTTGCAATTTTCCGATAAATTCTAAAAGCGGAAAAGTAAAATAAGGTAAAATGCACTATAGATTAATAACAGGTATACAATCCAATAATAAGCTGATTATGACAATAAAGCGACCATGTTAGAACCACGGAACCCGAGGGTGCCTAACACCTTCCCGCGGGTTAACAGAATTCCTTACCTAGAATTTCTTGTTCGCAGACTTCGTTAAGAAAGTCAAATCTTTTTCTCGATTTGGGATAAAACCGGTGACTTGGGACATCAATTCTAAATTTCCAAGTGGCGACTCTGAAAATAATTAAATAATCCCATTTCGACTAATGTCACTTTAATTGGAAAAACTCTTTTATATATTCCTCTCGGGGAGTGTACGAAAAGAGGTGTGACAATGGCCGCAACAACAGCCACTACAAATGTTGGCCAGTAAAGTGGATCTGTAAGCAACACCAACAAAATCAATATTATGCATGATATTGATAAAGTAAAAAATTTTATGATTAGTTTATCTTTCACGACCCAGGCTCAACTGCCAAAATATTGTCCACTTTGGTCCGATCTTTGGTGCATCACAGTGTTTTCCCATTGGGCTTTAACCCAAAAGGCCTCGATATATATATGTATAACGAATATCGAAAAAGTTAACAAACTTGTCACATATATATAGGAGACTTGCCTGGACAGAGGCATAGAAAGCATTCCCCACATTTTCTGAGAATTTTGTAAGGTAAGCAGCTTGTCCAATATAAGCAGAAAGGATAGATGGAAACACTACGTAACTGAAGCTTATCTGCAATATATATACATGGTGAGTTAACTTAGATTGACCAAAAACTAGAAACAAATATCAAATATAATAAAGGACAATTTAAATCGAAAAGTGTGCCACATAAAAAGGGAAGAGGAAGTACATCTTTTTGATTACTTGGGGCAAAGAAGAAAATAAAAAATGCAGAAGACTTACTTGAACAGACCGCACACTAAAGTGACCCAAATCAGCAATCATAGCTTCGGATCCTGTAATAGTTTTATAAAATAGTCTTTCACCAAATAAAAACACGAACGTAAAGTAGAGCAAGAGAGATGAGTAGAGAAACTCCACTGGAGATAATGGAGGAGTAATAAGCTATTGAGATTAACTTTTATAAATGGGCTGTCTAAATAATATACATAATCAGATCGTTGATCAAGTGATTAATGGTACTGTTTGTATTTGGAAATATAATAACTTATAACATGCATGGTATAACCGTTTAATTATACAGATACTGTAAATAAAATTCTAACCTGTAATGCAGAGGTTAACACCACCAAGTGAAAGCCATCCTTTTTTACCATTTCTTTTGAAGTAGTCAAAAATGTATTTGGGACTAAAGGCATGTAAGACGCTCACGTCATGCTTGAACAAGTTGTACATACTGGTACCACTTATTAAACAAAACCAAATGCATATGGCTGGAGCAAATGAGTATCCCACTTTGTCTGTACCAAAATGTTGAAAACAGAAGAGGGCTACCAGTATTGCAACGGAAACACCCACAATCGCTTCTGCAAGGATCATTATCCCTTTTTTTCAGTTGTTTGATCATGGAAAAGGAATAAGAGAAAAAGAAGAATTCCTTAGCATCCTTTTAATTCCTATACCTTGGCCTAGAGGCTTGATCCCACTTACGGCAGAGAGAACTGCACATGAAACACACCAGATTAAATAATTGTATTATCTTATATAAATTATTATTTGTGTTATTTTTTCTGTTGTAGCACGTTTTCCGTCTTACTTGTTTGTACTACTTATTATTGACAATTACTTGTAGTTTTCTTTTGGGTGACTTGATAATATAAAAATTCTTTTATTGTTAGTGTACGTGGGTAAGGTTTGCGTACACACAACCCTCCCCAGACACCGCTTGTGAGATTTTTACTAAGTCGTCGTTGTTGTTGCTAGTGTATATGTAACTGAGGGAGTATGACTATATCTTACATATCTAACTAAAAAAAATTTAGAAGTATTTTGATAAGTGATATTATGGCTCAATTTGGGTTACATATTTATACCTCAAGACCAGCCCAACCTTTAAATGCGCGGACTTGGGATGTGCCCAAATTGACTCGTCATTAAAATATACTCAGCAGGTTGGACAGTTTATATCTTTGTGAGCTGATTTAGGCAGTCTAGTTTGATTTGATCAAGGGATGAGATAAGAGAGTGTATATTGATATTTAGAGACCTAAGATGGAAGGAGTGATAATTCCATCACCAATGACCATCGATGTTCCAAGGATCGCAAGGAAGACAAGAAAAAATCTTGCAAATTTAGTGTTCTAAGGGTAGTGTGTACGCAGACCTTACCCCTACCTTATAGAGATAGAGAGGCTGTTTCCGATAGACCCTCCGCTCATTTTTTCATACTACTAGTTCATAGTATTTAATATAGACAGTTACTTACAATCACATTTCTAATGACCTAATTGTATTACTCTTGAATTGACAAGTCAGTACTATATACAACTTAAGTATATGCCTTGGTAGCTTAATATTTTTGCGCGGATAGTTTCTAATTTTTTAGAGCATCAGGTTAAGATGTATGATACTCTATATTAAAGTCAAAACTATATTAAAAGGAAGGGGTTCAATTGAATGCTCTTTATCACAAAATTTTAGTGTCTAAATAGTGCAAACAATTTCTTTATATATAAATAAAATTTTTGAATCCCCTTAACATAAGGAAAACTTATAACACTATAAAATAACAGGAATTAGTTACGGACACATTCTATCGCTAAACAGTAAAAATTCATTGCTAATCTATCATCGCTAATCTTATTTAACGACGGATCAGCGATGCATGTTAACTACGGTTATTTAACAATAGTTACCAACGAATTTTTTAGCTGATTTTTCTTTTTGTAGGTACTGAAGTGGCAAAGGTGGCTCGAAAACTGCTTTAGGCCACAAGTTTGAATTTCTTTTGTGAAATTCTTGTATTTTCTTGAATTCCCTTATTAAAATTCCAAGTTCTGTCACATATGAATTATTGGTGGTCAGTTAAGTGCAGAAGAATTATTGGTGCGACAGGACATATTATATATAGCGCGGTTATTCACCGCGCTATATCTTAACAGACAAACGTGCCGTTAAGGTATAGCGCGGTGAATAACCGCGCTATATATATAATGGTACACAATTTTTTTTGTTTTATCTATTTGTGTCGTTTGAGTCCAAAAGAACCACATTTTAATTCCGGACTCATGTTTCCGTAGATAACTCGTACTGACTGAAATGCTAAACTCAGTATTGTCTTCCAATCAGCATGCAGTGACAATATCAACAATTTCAACATATATAAACTAAACTTGCGTCTATCCAAAAGATAATTATATACTCGAAAAACTAAATTAGGTGGACTGCAACTTGCTACACTGATTAGGCTACATAAATAATCTAAAATTTCATTAGACTTTCAGTATATATAAGTTAAATTCGTACCTTAGAGGAATGTCCAGCTGGAGTGAAAGAAACTTTTCCAGCTTCCAAGTTCAGAGAGTCTACACGGTATAACTTCTTGTTTTCCATTCACGAGCCTTCTTCTTTTTGCTTTGCCAGTCCCCACCTTTGCTCCTTATATATGTAGGCCCTCAAAACTCTCATGCACCCATACATGAAATGTAATAGGTAATTAAGGAACTATGTGTTGATTGTCCTGATAATAAGTGTAATAAATCAATTGGAGTATATTTTGGAATGTTTCATGAAGTGCTTCTTTCGGAGTTAATTTTGTCTTGCTAATGCTCTCTTTCTTATGTCTGTTCATATCTGCGTAGTTCGTTTGGTAAATCATGGACTCATGGTCAATTTGCTTTTGAGTACTTTCCAGTGGCAAAACATATGCCCTGAATGGTTTTATATTTTGACGGCTCAAAAATCCAGGTATTACCTTGTTACTGATGTTCTTCTAGTTTTTTACGGTTCAGAAAATACTTTTTGAAAATGAAATGCAATATTGTAGTATTGTGCTTCATGCTATTAGCATGAACTCTCTAAGTTTTTAGTCTAATGTTTGCTCTGCTGAATGTAAATGGTTCAGGACAGATACAAATTTAGTGTTATATATGCCGATCAAATCTTATTGGTGGGGATAAGGCCCTATCAGGAAGAGAAGCTGATCAGACTAATTTTGTTCCTTTTGGTTTCCCATTCTACTTCAAGTTCGAAACACTTTGGTAAATATATGTTTTCGGCGTGAATTTCTACGTTTACTTATTAATCTGTTAAAATTATACTTATTACATACATATAGAAAAGTCATACCGAAATAGCAGACTAGACTTCTTCCAAATTAGAGCTATTTAAGGAGTGTTTTTTAGTAGTAGAAAGTCATCAATATTAATAGGGGCAAGCAAAGTTAGAACATGGGATAGAGAGGATAGAGGGAGTAAACATTTCCAAACAGGTTTTAATAGAACATTAACTCAAATTGAAAGCTTGCACACAGTATTAAAGGACAAAATAAAGTTCTACGTAAATGCAGAGATCTCTCGTGCTGGTTGTTTGTTATGAGAGTATTTGGTAGTAAGTTTATTACTGTCTGATATTTCACAATTATAATTCGTATGTCATGCCGACCCTTAGCAGCCTAGTCCTTGGAATGGCCATAACTTTCTCCCCTTGCCTGAAGTTCTTGCGCAAGAAATTATAGGCATAGTTGACAACAAATTTCTTCGAGAATGAAGAATCTTGTTTAGTGACCACCTCTGCTTCTCCCAGGAGATAGAACACTCCTTGCTCCTTTACTTTTTCCACAAACTGCATCTCTTCTATTTCTTCCAAATTTGGTGAGACAATTTGTATTCTATTTGATGAATGATTCGACTGAGCTGCTGAATTATTCATTGATCGAATTGAACCAGCTAATGAAACTCTAGAATCTACTTGTTGCTCCAGCTCTTCCTCCGTGTAGACCGGGGATGAATTTCCAGCCACTAATTGGCCAGATACTGCAGGTTCAATTTCTCTATGAGCAACTTGATCAGCATGTGCTGCAAGAATATAGTATTCATCTCGAATGAACTCTTTCAAATGTTCCACCAATTGGTTTTCAAATTCCTCTGGTTTCCCAAGTTGATCATTGTACCCTAACCTAACTACACATCTGAACACCTTGTATTCTCTAGGCTGAACATGTCTGAACAAGAACCGTTCCTCCACCGCTACTTTGTTTATAGGAACGGTTTTAATTGACACCAGAACTATAATAGAATGGACCGACTGAATATTGGAGACAAAGTGGGGAAATATTGGTGGAATCCCCTGTACTAATTCAGAGTAGAGTAGTCCTATTCCAGGTACTCTTTTGATGTCTGGATTTATGGCTAATTTCGTAATGTAGTCACTTGAAACCTTGTTCATGAGCTCGAATTCATACCTATGTTTTTGAACATAGAGCCAAATCCCCATAATGATCACGAGCACAAATGAGAAAGCCAAAGGTAGAAAACCACCTTGCACGAACTTTGTCAGCTGAGCGGATAGATATGTAGATTCTATCGTAACGTAGACCACGTAGAATAAGATAATCCGCCATATGCTAATTTTCCATATAAGAAGCATTACTAATGTCACCATATTTGTTGTTATGAGCTCAGCACTAACCACACAAATTCCATAAGCATTCCCCAAATTTCCTGTGGTTTTGAAGCTGAGAGTAACTACAACACATGCAACCATGAGGAAGTAATTCAACTCGGGAATGTAAACTTGACCCTCGTGCTTTGCAGATGTATGAATTACCTTCACCCTTGGGAAACAACTTAGACTTTGGGCCTGAGCCACAATTGAAAAAGCTCCAGATATCATTGCTTGACTTGCAATAATGGCCGCAACAACAGCCACTACAAATGTTGGCCAGTAAAGTGGATCTGTATGCAACACCAACAAAATCAATATTATGCATGGTATTGATAAAGTAAAAAATTTTATGATTAGTTTATCTTTCATGTCCCAGGCTTAACTGCCAAAATATTGTCCACTTTGGTCCGATCTTTGTTACGTCACAGTGTTTTCCCATTGGGCTTTAACCCAAAAGGCCTCAATACATATATGTATAACGAATATGGAAAAAGTTAACAAACTTGTCACATATATATAGGAGACTTGCCTGGAACAGAGGCATAGAAAGCATTCCCTACATGTTCTGGGAATTTTGTAAGGTAAGCAGCTTGCCCAATATAAGCAGAGAGGATAGATGGAAACACTATGCAACTGAAGCTTATCTACAATATATATACATGGTGAGTTAACTTAGATTGACCAAAAACTAGAAACAAATATCATATATAATAAAGGACAATTTAAAACGAAAAGTGTGCCACATAGGAAGTACATCTTTTTGATTACTTGGGGCAAAGAAGAAAATAAAAAATGCAGAAGACTTACTTGAACAGACCGCACACTAAAATGACCCAAATCAGCAAACATAGCTTCGGATCCTGTAATTGTTTCATAAAATAGTCTTTCACTAGATAAGAACACAGACGTAAAGTAGAGCAAGAGAGATGAGTAGAGAAACTCCACTGGAGATAATGGAGGAGTAATAAGCTATTGAGATTAACTTTTATAAATTGGCTGTCTAAATAATATACACAATCAGGTCGTTGATGAAGTGATTAAAAGTACTGTTTGTATTTGGAAATAAGATAACTTATAACATGCATGGAATAACCGTTTAATTCTAACCTGTAATGCAGAGGATAACTCCACCAAGAGAAAGCCATCCTTCTTTACCATTTCTTTTGAAGTAGTCAAAAATGTATTTGGGATTAAAGGCACGTAAGACGCTCACATCATGCTTGAACAAGTTGTACATACCGGTACCACTTATTAAACAAAACCAAAGGCATATGGCTGGAGCAAATGAGTATCCCACTTTGTCTGTACCAAAACGTTGAAAACAGAAGAGGGCTACCAGTATTGCAACGGAAACACCCACAATCGCTTCTGCAAGGATCATTATCCATTTTTTTCAGTTGTTTGATCATGGAAAAGGAATAAGAGAAAAAGAAGAATTCCTTAGCATCCTTTTAATTCCTATACCTTGGCCTAGAGGCTTGATCCCACTTACGGCAGAGAGAACTGCACATGAAACACACCAGATTAAATAATTGCCTTATCTTATATAAATTACTATTTGTGTTATTTTTTCTGTTGTAGCAGGTTTTTCCATCTTATTTATTTGTACTACTTATTATTGACAATTACTTGTAGTTTTCTTTTGGGTGACTTGATAGTATAAAAAATCTTTTATTGTTAGTGTATATAGGTAAGATCTGCGTACACTATCCTCCCCAGACTCCACTTGTTGAATTTTTACTAGGTCGTCGTTGTTGTTGTTAGTGTATATGTAACTGAGGGAGTATGACTATATCTTACATATCTTACTAAGATATTCTTAGAAGTATTCTAATAAGTGATATTATGGCTCAATTTGGGTTACATATTTATACCTCAAGACCAGCCCAACCTTTAGATGCGCTGACTTGGGATGTGCCCAAATTGACTCGTCATTAAAATATACTCAGCAAGTTGGACAGTTTATATCTTTATGAGCTAATTTAGACAGTCCTAGTTTGATATGATCAAGGGATGAGATAGAGAGCGTATATTGATATTTAGAGACCTGCGATGGAAGGAGTGATAATTCCATCACCAATGACCATCGATGTTCCAAGGATCGCAAGGAAGACAAGAAAAAATCTTGCAAATTTAGTGTTTTCCAACTTATGTCTGATCTTCTGAGCCCTTCTAAACTGAGATGGTATGTCCAGACCGTAGCGGGAAAGCTCTCTATCCTCTGGCTCCTGGTTTGGGATGAGACTCACTTTTGCATGTCGACATATTAAGGAATACAACGCAAATGCTCCCCCTGTGTGCAAAAGAAGCAAATAATTAAACATGTTGAGGGTTAACGATCATAGCACTTAATTTTTTGAGTAGGCTCGGGCATAATTCTTCAAATTTTTTGAAATAAAATTTACATATTTGAAACTACTTCAAAAGTGCTAGTCGTAAGACAACATAACAACTAATTCAAAATATAAGAGAGTTTGACAATATTAATCAAAGACAAACTGTTTGACTCTCCATATAATGTTAGTGTTACATAAAATAGGACAAAAAAATTAAACTACTACTGAGATAGCAGTGAGGGACATCTTATAACTCACCATTGCCATTGTCGTTTGCCCATAAGACGGTGAAGACATACTTCGTCATAGGTACGAGGAATATGGTATATATGATGAGGGACAACACGCCCAGAATGTCATTCTTATCTCCAATTTTTTCAGTAAATGTACTTTGAATAGTATAGAGAGGGGAAGTCCCTAAGTCTCCGTAGATAACTCCTACGGACTGAAATGCTAAATTCAGTATCATTTTCCAATCATCCTGCAGTCATGCCACAATATCACATGTATAATCATCAATGACCATCGATTATCTATATACAAAACATTGATTTATACATTTGACACTATAAATTATTTTTATAATATCATAACAAATTTACAAAGTTATTACTTACCATATTTTTCAGATTTTACAAAGTTACTACAGAGCTCATTTTTCAGACTACTAAACAACAACAACAAAACCCAGTATATTCACATAAATGGGATATGGGGAGAGTAATGTGTACGCAGACCTTACCCCTACCTTATAAAGATAGAGAGGTTGTTTCCGATAGACTCTCGGCTCATTTTTTCAGACTAGTAACTCATAGTATTTAATATAGACAGTTACTTATAATCACATTTCTAATGACCTAATTGTATTAATCTTGAAGTGACAAAGTCCGTACTATATACAACTTAAGTATATGCCTTGGTAGCTTAATATTTTTGCGCGGATACTTTCTAATTTTTTTAGAGCATCAGGTTAAGATGTATGATACTCTATATTAAAGACAAAACTATATTAAAAGGAAGGGGTTCAATTGAATGCTCTTTATCACAAAATTTTAATGTCTTAATAGTGCAAACAATTTCTTTATATATAAATAAAAATTTTGAATCCCCTTAATATAAGGAACTTATAACACTATAAAATAACAGGAATTAGTTACGGATACATTCTATCGCTAAACAGTAAAAATTCATTGCTAATCTATTATCGCTAATCTTATTTAACGACGGATCAGCGATGCATGTTAACTACGGTTATTTAACAATAGTTACCAACGAATTTTTTAGCTGATTTTTCTTTTTGTAGGTACTGAAGTGGCAAAGGTGGCTCGAAAACTGCTTTAGGTCACAAGTTTGAATTTCTTTTGTGAAATTCTTGTATTTTTTTGAATTCCCTTATTAAAATTCTAAGTTCTGTCACTGCCACCAATTACAAATCCATACCTTAGAGGCATGTCCAGCCAAAGAATTTGAAACTTTTCCAGCTTCCAAGTTGAGGGAGTCCACACGGTATAACTTCGCCCATGAGACTTTGCGACCTTTTAGCTGCCCGTTGTTGCTCTTGTTTTCTGCAACCTCTTCTGTATGAAGATCACTAGCTGAGCTCGCCATTTCGATTCACAAAAAGGCTTCTTTTCTCTTTGTTTTTGCTTTGCCAGTCACCAGTTTTGCTCTTTATAAGCCTTCAGAAAACTCAGACACTAGCCCAAATTCCCTTCATCCCTGATACTTTGTACTTGCAGAAATTATAATCTAATCTCTAATCTATGTAATCTAAATCTAATATATATGTAAATCAAAGGTCAGGATTTAATAGTTTTCCCTCTTTTAATTAACTGGGAATATGTAAAGACATGGAAAAGGAAAAGACTAAAATGTGCACATCATTGAACTTACTTAGATAAAATAGCACTACTTAAATACTTTTCCCTCATTACTTTGCTTTTTCTCCTAATTTCATGTCTAGAAAATCTGCACAAATTAAATACATCCTATTTATGTCATTCCTCATTAGGGGTATCATTTATTTCTTTTCCTGAAATCTCTCCCCTTTACTCCTTTGTCTACCGTTTTCTTCAACTACATTTATCTATTTTTTCATTTTGTTGCTTTTTTTTTTTCCCTAATTTGATGTCTACAAAATCTGCAACAACATTAATTATATCCTATTTATGTTATTCAGCATTATTATCATCTATTTCTTTTCTTGAATCTCTTTCTTTTCCTCCTTTGTCTATCATTTTCTTCCTCTACACTTATCTATTTTCTCAAATTTTTTGCTGTTTTTTTCCTCCTTATTTGATGTCTAGAATACATCCTGCTTATTTCATTCCTCATTATTTTCTCTTCACTGAAATCTCTCCCCTTTTCTACGTTTTCTTCTACTACTTTGGCCATGAACATGTGCAGCCTAATAAATTTGATTTACTTGACTCTATATGATGCTGAAAAGATGATTCATGTGAATTCATTTCCTGATTTAGTTTCCTCCTCCAACGTCAGGACAATCCTATGATGATTCAGCTTTACATTTTTTCACACCTCTTTTCGTACACCCCCTGGTGAGGAGTATATAAAGAGTTTTTTCAATTAAAGTGACTTTAATCGAAATGGGATTATTTAGTTTATTTTCAGAGTCGCCACTTGGGAATTTTATATTGGTGTCCCAAGTCACCGGTTTTATCCCAAATCGAGAAAAGATTTGACTTTCTTAACGAAGTCTGCGAACCAGAAATTCTAGGTAGGAATTCTGTTAACCCGAGGGAAGGTGTTAGGCACCCTCGGGTTCCGTGGTTCTAGCACGGTTGCTTCATTGTCAAAATCGACTTATTATCTAATTTTAATACATATTATCAGCCTGTAGTGCATTTTATTTTATTTTGCTTTTCCGCTTTTAGAATTATCGGCGAATTACAATGTTAATCAAAATATGTCACAAATTACGTCACATAAATGCACCCACAATTTGCAACACTTTTTAATTTAACATTTGGAATTTTGGATTTGGGTCACATAAATGCGCACCCGAGTTGAGGAGATTCCGTTATTGGAATAACGCGCCTAAAGCAAACTACGCGTTTTTAGTTTTCGATGGCCATGAAATTCACTAAACGGCGCACCTCGATTTTTTTCTAAGTATTTAATTAATGAAGGCTATATATTTATAAATTTTGTTTGGTATGGCACGTCCCAAATTAGTCCGAAAGCTTTTATTATTTAAAGTTACTAAAATCGGATCACCTAAAAGGCACCCTCGAAAATTGACATTGTTACTATGTCACGGGAACCGTACCCATAGTCACAATGTAGTTCATCAATGTCTAGAAGCGAGCTAATAAAGTTGATAAACGTTTAAGAGATAATTATTTAGGACTTATGTCTACCTATTAAGAGCGCCATAAGTGGTAATTGTTAATATTACGGCTCACCTCTATTAATCTAAAGTAACTCTTAATACTGAGTGTTATTACTAAGAAATAGTGTCAGCAATCATGCCCAATTGATTTCCAATGAATAATGGATTAAGCCCAATACCAAATGCCTAACATAGGCTGATTTGCGAATATAGCAATCAGCTGTGTAAAGTAAACAATTGAATTTGAGGTTGATTTTTTTCAAAAACAACCCCAGTTGGTTCTAAAGTACAAAAATTCAAACGAATCATAACCAATTACAAACACAGCCAATAATTTTGTAAAGTTAACTATACTCTAGGTTTTACATTAACAGCGCCATTTCTGCCCAGACTCAAACGAAGGATGTAGAATTACAAATGCGGCCAATAATTTTGCAAAGATGATAGCACTCTAAATTTTACATTGATAGTATCATTTCTATAACAGCCATATTAAGTCCATCAACCAGTTTAGTTACATGTATTAACCATTAAATTAACATACTCAACTATAACCTGACTATTACATGAACGGTACTATTTTTCAGAACAACAGTCAAAAAGAACAAGCCAGTTAATGTAACCTTATTACAACCAATAGCCATTAACTTCACAACAGTAGCTATATTCTGGATTTACAATAATAGTGCTACTTCTAGAACAGTAGCAGTATATTAAACTTCGAGTAAGACTGTTTTTGGGCTACAGTTATATCCCAAAAGTCACAAAAATGCCTAATCTGACCTATGCATTCTATCAAAGTTTCATAATACTCATACAATTGCGAGAAAGAGTAATTACAAATTTTAGTCAATTAACCTATAACTGATTACAAAGCCGGAAGGTTAACTTATCATAGGACTTCAACATGCAATCTCAGCTTTTGCCTAAACTGCTCAGATTATCATAATGATTAAGAGCCTGCTTTTGTTCCTTCGTTTAAACCTCGAACAATCAAAATAGGTGAGATGAAAGGACTATCGATTCCTACTGTAACTAACTCAAAATATTAAACAACTACCCTATTTGATTGGGCAAAACACTACTTTCTAGTACACCAGATGTTCAACATACAGCCAACAACTACTAACAATTCAGAAGCAATTCCTATCAGAACTCGATATAGCAGGAATTATCATTTACCCAATGAACATATTAGGAAGAACAACACAGAATTTTACTGAAAAGAAAACATGTAAGACAACAGTTGTTTAATAACACACAGACTAATCATCAGTCACAAAAAAAACAACCAGAAATGGATTCTTGAATAAATAAGAATAGGAACAACAGAGTCATTCAGTGACATGGACATGATTGTCAATAATGAACGAGCAAATTAAGTGGAATGAACAGCAACTCAGGGATACGAGGAATTGAGCCAGTAAACATCGAATAAATCATTCATTCAAGCTTCTAAACTGAAATTACAAGAAAGTTTTGAAACTTACCTATGCTAAATGAACACCTAAATGATCTTGTAGAAGCAGTAGCAGACGAACAACACCAGCAACTCGATCTTACTTCAAAAATAAACGCCAAATTCAGCCAAAAACTTAGAAGTTTTTCTGTTCTCTTTTAGACTCTTTTTTTTTCCGAAAATTGTCACTGTGTAATTCCCCCCCATGAACGACTGACCTCTCCCCCTTTTATATCCCCCAGACCCCTTTAGATTTTATTCCCTTTTCTGTTAATAGCACTCACCCCTTATTACCCACTCACACTCCCTAACCGACCCCTCTCTTGCATGTGATTGTCAACAGAAATCTGTTTTCTACTTTTAGAAATCCCTTTTACCCCCCAAAGTTCCTTTTTTGTTTTTATTTTAATACTGTCAGAACCTTCTACTGACTACCCGAACTTGACCCGTTTTCTTCCCCTTAAATCCCTAACGGGTCAAACTGACTCGGCCCAAGACACATAACCCTAAATTGATTTCGGACCCAGTCTTTTGGCTTAAATTTACAGAGGCTATTGTGTTTATAGCCTCTTAAAATGTAGCAACACAGAAATCAAAATTAAACTTAACAAACACTAAAGAAAAGAGTAAAAGAAGATAACACCTAAAACATCGATAACAAAACGAAAACAAAAACAAAAACAAAAGGGACAAAGGAAAGGGGATGAAATTACCTCGGGTTGAAAACTTTTTAAAAGCTTTGATTTTACAGTAGGAACTGACTTTAACAGTGTGTTCTTGTTAAGAACACACGGCTAAAGTCCGTTTATACTTAAGTCAGTCTTCAAATGTTCGATTTTTTTTTTTCTGATTTTGTCTTACAATCGAAAGGTTTTTGAGGATTTTTGGTAGGGATGGGATGTATATTTGGAGTGAGGGAGTAATGGTGGTTGTTAGGTGGAGTTTTGGACGGTTTTGGGTGGTTTTTGGAGGTGGCATCCATGGTTGCTTTAGGTTTGGGGGGGCGGCTAGGGTTTGGGTATACAAGGGGTCGTTTGGGAACGAAGGGGTTTGGGGGGTAGTGGGGTGTTTGAAACAGTTATACAAGGGGGTTGATGGGGGTTCCGAGCCGTTGGATCCGATTAATATCAACGGCTCAGATGAGCCTGTCGGGTAAATGACGTCGTTTGATTTAAACGGGGAGGGGGGGGGGGA